>CAUVZR010000058.1:0-45069 GCA_963556515.1 Nudaria mundana | reverse complement strand
AATAATAAAAACTACATCGAAAGATGTATAGGGCTAGCTTCGCGGAAACTAGGAATACTGAATAAGGTAAAGCGATTCTTTACACCGCACCAGAGGTGTCTGCTGTACAAGACGCAGGTTAAACCCTGCGTCGAATACGGCTCTCACCTCTGGGACGGCTCCGCGAAGTATCTACTGGACGCTCTCGACGTTATGCAGCGACGGGCTATCCGTATTATAGATTGTCCGGAGGTAACGGGAAGCATTGAGCCGCTAGCTCAGCGCCGAACAATAGCTTCCTTGGCCGCATTCTACCGTATTTATCATTTTTCGCATTTTACCGTGTTCTGAAGAACTCTTCAATCTGATCCCACCCTCTTCCTTCCGAGCCCGAACATCGCGTGCCAGGCAGAGATGCCACTCCCAAACAGTGAATAGCATCTTCGTGAGAACCAAACGTTTTAAACGTTCGTTTCTCTGCCAAACGATAGTGGCCTGGAACGCCCTGCTGTGCACATGTTTCCTCTCACATATAATCCTGGGTTCTTTAAGCGGAGCGTGAAGAGGGCACGTCGTAGGTCGTCAAGTTGAGGGCCACTCTCTATAGTATTGTGTGAGAGTCGCCCACAATCGCTAGACGTCGTCACGACTTACCACCAAGCGGGCGGCGTCAATTTGGCGAACCCAATATAAAAAAAAACACAGACACTGACAAGTTCCCTACGCCTACCTCTCGACAGTGACTTATAGGGGCGAGCTTATTGCCGTTTCGGGTACTTTTCATTTGAATTGCCAGAGTTTCGTCCTTTCGTCAGCAGGCAACATTTAACTGTCACTAGGCATTGTCAATTAAAATTATATTGTTTGCAAGTTAGTCAGAATTGTGTAGGGAGAAATACATTTCCTTCTAGTATCCATTAAAATTGGCGAGTATGTAAGATTTTGACTTTGAGCATTCTCAGTAATATCCTGGATTTTATGTGGATTGCATTTTAACCCGTAAATGGTCCTGTGGAGAAATCTAGACCCGCAAGTGGAGTCACACAAGGGTTTTAACTAATAATAATTGGCATCTTTCAGGCCAATCCGGTACCGAAAGAATTTGACATCAGTAGGTTTATGGAGGCATGGCCTATTCCAGGGTTTGCGAATATTTTACATACAAGTGGAGCTATACTTTATATTATCGGTCAAATGCACAATATCAGGTAACATAACATCTTAATATTGACTTTTGTTTAAATATTAAATAACATCTTTCCCCGGGATTAAAAGTACCATAATATCTGCCAGTGAAAGTTCCGTTAAAACCGGATCTACCATTTCAGAAATCAACCAAAGCAAGCAGACAGACAAGTTTTTTGGAACCATACAATTAATTAGATTTTGTTTCAGATACGCCATTACATATTCAGATAGATGGATATCAAAATTTGATGGACCTGTTAAGGTAGGGATATCTAATTTCATGCAAATGTTAGCTGCTTGTTTCTCAATAGTCATTTTCTGCCATCTGTAGCATTATTACGATATTTTCAAAATTTTATAGACCCATAAAATAGAGTATTTGTGAATTTAAGGTTTGTGAAGTTGTCGGTAGACGTCACAACGTTGCCCAAAAAACGTCAGTTAAATCAGTAATTGGTGGCATAGTTGGTATAGCGTTCTCCTTGTAAGGGCTCGTTTAAGGAGACGCGGCGCGTCGTGCGGTGCGGTCCGCGAGGCGGGCCGCCAGAAACACAAACATACGGCAATGTTTGGAGCGTTCAAGGAGAAGCGTCTTTGCAAGCGTTTGTTTGAGTTGTAGCTGCCCAACGAGCGTCGCCGCGTCGGACGCGGCAAATGTAGCGACAGGCGACGCCGCGGGGCACGCGGCAGGTAAACCAGTGAGTTTCGCAATGGGAGAACGCGGCGGATGAAGCCTCTCTATAAACGGTTAAATCGCTCGACGTGCCGCGCCAAGCCACGCCGCACGTGAAGCTCGACGCCCCGCGTCTCCTTAAACGAGCCCTAAGAGAAAGACGGCGCGGGCGGTTCGATCCCGCTTGATAACCATGTTTTTTTGCGATTAAATATTTGAAAACAAAGTTTAAGTGAACACGACGACGGCGACGTTTTGAAACAAACGATATCTATCGAAGATGCGCTTGATTTTAATAATGAAAATATTGATCTCCCTTCTTTTTAATTTAAGTCAGCAGGGAACAGCATGTACTTAAAAGAGACCGACATTACACCTGTACTTCGCTATATTAGTGGTGTTCATGAAAAACTTGATTTACTGGCACCAACTACCGTTCATATTGAGTAAGTGTAAATGGCAACAATTTATAATGAGTTTGATTACCAGATTTACCTTATTACTAAAATGGATAAAATGATCACCTCCCAATATAGATAAATGATCACTTTACCAAAATGGACAAATGATCATCAAAATATTGTTATGCCTGCAATAACTTTTGTCTGCAATAACTTTTGCTCTGATATAACTCGGATATCATAGTCTAACTATAGGTGGCCTTTGGGGCATACCTAAACCACCAATATGTTTATTTTATAGGAAAAGTAAAATAGATTCCCATGGACCTTCAAATATTCTTCAAAGGCTAACCAATTAATCTAGCTATTAAGCGCGATCTAATAACATGAGGCAAAAATTATATGATTGAAAAGACCGTGGCTTCGAATCCTGCCAATGTAGTTTAAGTTTTTGTCAATTATAATTTCTGTCTAAATATAAAAAAAAAAATATTTATTTCGACATTCGTTTCACTCTCACTTTTCATAATTAATTGGTGATCATTCCCTATTTTTGGCAGTAAAATGTGGTTTTTTGACTGTTTAGTAATAAACTAAACATAAATCAAAATATCTAGTATAAAAAACAAAGGTTTATAACAGCAGATAACTTTGCAGGACCAGGTACTATTATCGTATACCAACTAAAGGTACTGGAAAGTTTGAAAATAAGTTTCTGATTCCTTTTCACCGTAAAGCATGGTGGGGTATTATTGGACTCTTAGGACTATGTTTTCTTATACTGGTGATGTGTGCCTATATTGAGAATCGACCATCGCTGACTCAATACGCTACATTTTCTGTCATAGCATCTATTTGCCAGCAATGTGAGTAAACCTATTTATATTATTAGTGTCCAGACTGCTGAGATTTTAGGTATTTAACATCGCTTGGTTGTTGATAGTTAGGGTCGGATTGATAACAGAATAGTTATTGTTATTCTTTTGTATATGTTGCCGAGTAACAGCAATAGGTTCAGGTGCAGGCAAAATGTAGTAGGTGTATAATGCAGTATGCTTGTGTATATAATCTTTAACTTGCTTAACAGTTTTTGAAGACGCTGATGAGCCAATCAGAGGTGTAGAAAATTTACAAGGTATGTGTTTTTTAATCAATTATAATTTTTAACCTACGGAATTATTTAGACCCCCATTGACTATTTGTCGAATAGGATTTCGTCTAATAGATGGTCGGCCGCGGACGACGTTCTTTTAGACTGGGCGCGGTGATCTCAATACATTTGGATGACGAGCATTCAAATGGAACATCTGTCTATCATGTTTGGAAGACATCTACTCTAAAAATGTAACTGGTAGGCCTAGATAATGTTGTTAGACGTCCAAGCCAACCTCACCTGCACGTGTGCCCCTGCCGATCAACGGATGAGACTGGCATAAAAGTGATCGTTGAGCAGCAATAATTTCTCCACCAAAAGAGGGTGAATAATATGCCTCTGCCTACCTGGAAAGTCTGAAGAGGTCTTAAGGGATACAAGTATCATTATTATGTATGTATAATGCCTATGTAGTTTATGCTTTCAGCGCGGAAAATTGCAATTTTGGTGACAGGTCTGTCGTCTCTGCTGATCTTTAATTACTATACAAGTTCTGTGGTGAGCTGGCTCCTCAACGGTCCCCCCACCTTCTATCAATTCTTTGAACGAGCTGATAGAAAGTCCACTGCATTTAATATATGACGATGTTGGTTATTCACGATCATGGTTACAGGTAATCTATACTAATAAATAAAATTGAAGTGTCTTTTTGAATGACCACTCCAATGGCATCAGCATCTATGTATCCGAGTATATGTGTCTCTGTGTATCTGTGTACCTGATGTCAGTCTGAAGTATCATAGCAGCCGAACGGAGGCGAACGACCAATTTAGCTTCAGATTTTTTTTTTGTATGAAAGCCGATTGAGTGTGCAGACACTTGATCAGCTTTCATACGCGACACTCAGCGACACTAGAGTCAGTATCAGCGTTGCCGCCGTGGAGACAGGACTTGCGTAGTGATGAATACAAGTGTCACAAATTTTGAACCTTTTTAATTTTGAACTAGACCAATATTATTATGATGCGCGTTCACTAGTGACACATTAGTGTCGAGGTCGAGTGTCAGTATCGTCGTATGTTAGATTATTTATAGGTTTTCATGAAGTACGTACCAATTACAGACAACTGGCTACTACTTCAATAGAAAGAACGCAAACGCAGAGGATGAACTGCGTCAAAAAAAGATTTTTAATAAAAAGAAGAATGCTCCATTGATAGTGCCATTGATTGAAGGTATCAAAATGGTACAAGAAGGAGGTAGTTATCTAGGTTTTATATGTATTAGGTACCTAATATACTCATCATCCACTGAGGCGTTTCCCTAACCCAGTTGGGGTTAGTTTTCCAGTGTAACTGCGATGCGGCTGATCTTCAATATTTTCTATGGAGCGACTGCCATCTGACCTCCACAACCCATGGGTGATATCGAAATTGGTTTTCAGTAGTTTAGACCAATCGAATTTGGTTTTAGGGTTCCAAATACCCGTACCGACTGCCATAGGTGTTCATATGCCCACCGGGACCGAATCCATTTGATCGTTTCCAGCAATCAAATCGAATGTAGTAGTACCTAATACATTCGATTTGATAAGAAAGTATTTTCTTTCGTTTAGACACTTGGTGGAACTGTTCATAGGGTGCTAGTAGCAATTACAGTCTGTTGCTTCCAGGGTATGCGTTTCATACAGAAGTAGATGACGCAAACAGATTAATATCGAGAACCTTCGACCAATCAGAGCTGTGTGAATTAGGTTCTTTGTCGTCTATGGAGAAGACTGCTATCCATCCTAGCATGCCGAAAAATAGCCCTTATAAAGAGTTTATGACTTGGAGGTTTGTATATAGGTATTACCTGTTTTTTTTTTTTGCGCTCTTCTACCAATGGTAGAGCCTATTCTACATCGTTATATGTAACTAGTCTGCCTATTAAATCGACAGCCCTCTCAGGGCTCATTCTTAATTAACTAGGCTTACACCCGTATTTACCGATGGCACCGTGAGGCGCGCAGATACCACACGCTTGGAAAACATTGTGTTTTGACATCGCCCGGCCTCGCGCGCCTCACGGTACCACCTGCAAATACGTCGTTTTTATTATCTATCATCTTTCATTCTGTTCCTCTAGTACCATACTATTTCTTCTTATATGCCTCTCGTACTTTCATACAACCTTTCGTGCTTTTGTTCTTGATTATCAGGTTACTAAGGCGCTTTATTATCAAATTTAGAAAAAACTATTTTACATCTTATTAACTAATTTACACTGCTTACATTTCATACTAATATTTTTAACAGTAGATTTTTTAATCTAAAACATTATTTTAACAGCTTAATTCTATCAATTTATTATTTCTACTATTAAACAGGTGAAACATCTTACACCTAACACTTAAATTTTTAGCAAAATACTTTTCATTGCAAAACTACATTTTAATATCTTACGAGTATTTTCTAACTTTGTATTTTCTACTGTTTGGGTTTCACTTAACATTAGCTTCTTAATTTTATGATTCTCATCTTATATATATTTCTTATTCTTAATACCTTATTCTTAAATGCTTATATGTATAATATGTTTTACAATATTAATTTTAATATTGGTTCATATTGTCTATCTGCCACCATTTATTTTTTGTGCTATGTTTATTATTTTTTCGGTATATTTAAAGAATTCTTCTCTATACGTTTCAAAATTAATCAGAGTTTCAAAATTAAGTCTGTCAACAGTGTGCACTGGGCACTCAAGTATCAGATGTATGACAGTTTCCAGTTCGTCCAGGTCGCAGACATACGATGGGCTTTTCTTACACCCAAAACAGTGCAGGTATTCTGCGAACCCACCGTGTCCCGTAAGCAGTTTTGTCGTTGTGCCAGCGACTGGCATCTCGCGGACGACACTGTACGACTCCACTGCACAAGGGAGGAAAAGCTTGGTGATGGAGGCGGTCGTACCTTCTTTGTACCTCTCATTCCATTCGCAAGGCGTCCGCTGACGCAGAATACGCTTCACGAATGAAACCGGGTACAAACCGTAGTTCGGTGCCATCTTCAACTTCAGAGTCGCCTCCTTGGCGAGTACGTCGGCTCACTCATTGCCCTCCAGCCCCGCGTGGGCCTTGACCCAGAATAAGGAAATTTCCTTACCCTGACGGTTCTGGCTTACACCGCCAGGGTATGGCGGGCATGACGGTTAATTACCGTCAGAAGTGCGGCTCTGCTGTCGGAAAAGATGCCGAACGTGGTAGCGCCACGCCTGAGGATCTCACTGGCCGCTCTGCACAGCGCCAGGAGCTCGGCCTGGTAGACGGTGCAATGCGGCGCGAGAGCAAGTTTGAGGGCCTTAGTTTCGGCCGCGTTATTCCAAAACGATAACGCTGCACCGACCCGGCCCTCAATCTTGCTCCCGTCCGTAAATATTCTTACGTCGAAATTGTTCGAGTTCTCTAATTGTTCCTCGTCCACCAGGTCCGAAAACTCCAAAGCGGTGTGCACAGCGGGGTGAGGAACCTCGATTGCTCGGGCCATCCGTTCAGTCTCCCAGTCTCCAAGCCCTGGCTGGTCCACTCCACTCTTGGCCTCATATAATGAGGCCACCTCACGAATTCTGAGGTCCAGAGGGAACATGCCAGACAAGACTAATGCCGAGTTCAGGGAGACCGTCCAGTAGGCCTTACACAATTTCTGGGCGAAACCGCGCTGTACCGCGTTCAGCTGCTTTTGGACGCCAAGCTTGTTCGCCGTTGTGTGCCAAGCACTGGCTGCGTACAATATCGTCGGCTCCACGGCAGCTACGTAGATTGTCCGGATCACCTCGGGGTGTAATCCCCAGCTGATCCGGGCCATCCGCGCAAGCTTGTGGTAGATGCCGATCGCTTTCCTGCAGATGTTTTTGATGTGTGTGTTAAAGGTGAGTTTAAGGTCGATTGTTTTATCTGTTTTTAGGGCTCCGTTCACGTCTTGGAGCCCTTTTAGTATTGTCATATTTCCCGTCAGTCCTTGGCTTACATTCTAAATGGTTAGTACTAAAAAGATGAAACTTTGTTTGGATATGTATATTTACCACGTCAACAAAGTGCCTCACCTACACGTAAAGTGGGGATAATTTTTTCCTCACGTCTACCCTACAACGTGAGGTGTCAATATTAGATAGGTCTTTTAAAAACGTTGACAGGTTGCTAAGACTATTTCTTGATCCGTTTACGGCATACATGGGGCACACTAAAAGTTTTGCACTTCTAGCTAATCGGAACTATTTGAATTTCGAATGTTATATTTTTTAAACATTGCAACCTTCTTAGTAATAAAAAGAACAATTGGCGGGAAATCATTTGTCAATTGTTTTTTATCACATATCAAAATTCTACGTACCTATGCAACGAAAATGGAATTAAGTCGAAAAGATTTTAGAGCGATGATTTTTTATGATTTTAAAAGTTCTCTCTCTCTCTCTCTGCAAGACTGTGCCGCTCGTCTTCAAAATGCTTTTGGGAGAGAAGCACCTTGTTTGAGCACGGTGAGGCGATGGTTTGCTGAATTTGAGAAAGGTCGAGTTTCTTTACATGACGAATTTCGTGAAGGTCGGCGTTCAACTGCCGTCAACGAAAATAATGTGGCTGTTTGTTAAGCGGTTAATTGAAGAAAACCCGCGGATTACCTATGAGTTAATTCGAGGACTATTGGGGATTGGTATAAGTCAAATCCAGAAAATTTTACACGAAGAATTGAAAGTTCGGAACTTTGTTGTCGTTGGATCCCTCATGAGCTGACAGCGGAGCAGAAGCGGGCTCGCGTGGAATGGTGCTCACAGATGCTACTGAAGTACTACCACGGACATTCTAATGCTGTTTATGACATTGTCACAGGAGACGAAACGTGGATTTATTGTTTTGAACCCGAAAAAAAACAGCAATCTTGTGAATGGGTGTTTGAAAATGAGAACAAGCTAACAAAAGTGAGGCAGGCGAGAAACGTTGGTAAAAATGATCGCGTTTTTTTTTTCTCAGCTACGGGTCCCATTTGTACAATTCCACTTGAAGATCAAAAGAGTGTTAATGCTGAGTGGTATTCTACCATTTGTTTACCCAGGGTGTTAGAAAAAGTTCGTGAAAGGCGACCCAAAAGCCGCGTTCTCCTACATCATGACAACGCTTCTTCACACACGGCCAACAAAACAAAGTCATTTTTAGCTTCCGTAAAAGTACAACTCGTCACCCATCTCGTCAACCATCCTGCACATAGCCCCGACCTAGCACCCTGTGATTTCTGTAGTTTTCCCAAAATCAAAGATGGTTTTACTTTTACCAACTCCGAAGAGGCAGTGATAGCGTTCAATCAGCACGTAGAAAACATGCCTCCAGATCTGTGGTCCTCCTGTGTTAAAAAATTGTTCGATCGCATGAAAAAATGTTTAAAATGTAGAGGACAGTATTTTGAAAAGCAAGATACATAATAATTTGGTTTTAACATGTTGTTTTTTTAAGTTACGCAAAACTTATAGTGTGACCTCCGTATTCAACATTAAATCGTATTTTTTGATAAAATACTGTACCATTTTACACACTAAAAGCTTTTGTCTGGCAAGAAAAAACTCAACGTATACTTGGAAAACTTTTACTTGAAAAATTTATACGAAAAAAATACCGATCCTCCATTTAAATCCACGTGCTATTTTATTGGTTGACCACAGAACCTTATTCTACGCGCTGCCTGATAGGTACCCCTTGGCCGTTTTTTTTGCTCTAGGTTGCGTTGTGTGGAATAATAGACTAAATAATTATTTCTTTATTTAAGCACGTACACAAATAGATTATTTCACAGTTTAATGCGGCTCCAAGAACGTGGTATCGCATCCTGTATTCGAAGCAGGAGAACGGCTAACCAGGCCAGATGTCTAGGCAGTTCTCCGCGAGCCCTAGCACTAGGTGGTGCTGCTCCAGCGTTTATACTACTCCTAGGTGGATATCTACTGGGTGTTCTGATTATGCTTTGTGAAAGGTGACCATATTTTTTTTTATTATTATTTTTTTTTCTATCATAAACTGTAAATAACAGGTTAAAAATTGACACAAAAACCGACTCAAATTACCGGAATTGGACCAAATTGAAATGGGATTACACAGAAGGCATTAGCTTTAAATTAAAAAAAAATCGCTTCACCCAATCAAAGATATTGAGGTAACAAACAAAAAAAAAGTCGACTTCTTCTATTTTAGGTTCCGAACCCAACGGGTAAAACGGGAACCCTATTACTAAGACTTCGCTGTCCATCCGTTCGTCTGTCTTGAGCTGTATCTCATGAACCGTGATAGTTAGAGTCGAAATTTTCACAGATGATGTATTTCTGCAGCAGCTATAACAACAAATACTAAAAACAGAATATAATAAATATTTAAGGGGGCTCCCATACAACAAACGTGATTTTTTGTCCTTTTTCGTACGGAACCCATTGTGCGCGAGTCCGACTCGCACTTGACCGGTTTTTGGAAGTTGGTTTTTTAATAGTACCTAGGTTATCTAGGAGTTATTTAGGACCTCACTTAATTAAGTATATTTTTTAACTACGAGGACATTTTGATCGTCTATCTAAAACCTTAAAATACATTTTAATTTTTTTTTTTTTGTTTCAGATTGATGTACAACGTTAACAAAAAAATGACCTCATCTTTTAAGTAATTGTAATTATCACTAATAGTAATTAGTATTCTTGATCGTATTATTTTAGAATTTTGCTTTTAGGGATAAGGTATTTGTGCTATCTTTAAGCGAAGAAAGTACGTCTTCATGTCATCAAAAGTAACATATTTGATGGGATGATTGATTCAATTTCACGTTACTGCTACTTTAGCTATTCAAACAGAGATTTCACAATAATCAAGAAACTATTTACAGAAACAAACGCTATGTCAATCCGTCTGTCTATCAACGTGATAGTTTTAATCGGATTTACTATTGTATTTGCGATAGATATATATCCGTGGCTCGGCTCCAATAATATAATTGAAAACAGACGCTTCACTAGTTGAAATCTGTTAAGCCTGTTACATAGGCATTAAGTTCTACATACAAAAGTACTAGCCGAAAGCAATATACCTAGTATTATTTCCTATTGTTATGATGAACAAACACACTTTTACACTATTCCAAACCTATTATACATATCTTCAAGCCATTTACATGTGGGTACACGGTTTATGTGTATGTACCCACATTAAGTAAAGATATTTTATTGTAATTATTTATGAAGTTCGAACAGATTCATTTCGTTCACTCTTGAACGAAATGAATCTGTTAGAACTTCATAGACTACCTTAGTGAATAACATTTAGAATCAACTGACTTATTTACATACAAATGAAATACATTCATCGAATCACATCACGTCGAGTATAATTATCGGGTAAAAATATCAATAATCAACAATTAATTACTGTAGGTACTTATATTTGTATGTATATACATACGTGTAAGGGACTCTTATTTATGGAGAAGCTCGAGAAAGCTTCGTTATAAACGATTAGGTACCACTTCGATGAAGATTTCCCAATAGTTCAACAAAGTGCTTCACAAAGGGGCAAATTGGTAACTACCTAATAGCATTACTATGATATTCCTATTGAAAGCGACGGGTTCCGTGTACCTGGGAGATTGGTGAATGCTGAACAAAGAGAACAAGCCATCCATCTAAATTTAATTTTACGGGATGAAATTGAAATCGGGAGCAAAATTTTTACCTTATATTGCATTAGTAGATGTAAAATGTCACTTCACGGAAAATATCGATGTTCAGCCGAATCGCAGTTAGACTGGAAAGCCGACCCCAACTTTAGTTGGGAAAAGGCTCGGTGAATGATGATGTAAAATGCATTGGTGTTATTTTTTCTGGAGAAAGCATATGTTAGATGTTTTTTTTTAAATTGGTTTTGCCAAATTGTCGCCGCCCGCCTGGTGGTAAATCGTCACGACGTCTAGCGATGTGGGCAACTCTCACAGTACACAATACTATAGAGAATGGCCCTCAACTTGACGACCCAGTGCTGCCCACGCCCCGCTTGAAGAACCCAGGTCCACGTCCAGGTCGGTCAATTAATGCTAATCAAAAAAACTTTCGTTTTGTACTAAAAAAAATCCGTTTCAAAAGTAAAAATAATGATTGCGCAGCAAATAATTACCTTTTTAAAATTTATTAATTTTAGCTGTAATTTAAGTTTGTGACACATAACTATTTAAAAAAAAATACTAAGCTAACCTAATCTAGCAGACTCTCTCATACCGAACAACGTTTCTTGTCCTGCACCTGGAGCTAGTTAGGAATAACTAGTTCTTCCGTGCGGGACTATCAACTAATCAAGCATTACCTTGACATTGGCGAAATCATCGATAAATATCGATGGAGCCACGTTTTTAAAGAAAGAAGAAGAACCTAATCTATCCCAGTCGGATTGATCTACCATTTCTAGGTATAAAAATGCCACGAAGACTAAAAGGCGGGAGCTGTGTCCTACCTATCTTACCACACCTATTTAAGGTTGCTCCCATACAGCAGACATGATTTTTTCCCGTTTTGGTATGGATTCGTTTGTGCGCGAGTCCGACTCGCACATTTTGAGCACAATAAAGAGTATTCTATAAATCTTCAATAATACATAATACTGAGGGGCTCGTGGTCTAGTGGTAACCGACTAGGTTAAGCCGTCGGTCCCGGTTGTCATACAAACATCTATGGCAGTCGTTAGGGGTAGTTCGAGCCCTAAATCAAAAATCCGACCGGTCTAACTACAGAACTTCGATATCGCCCATGGGTTGTGGAAGTCAGATGGCAGTCGCTTCACGGAAAATATTGATGTTCAGCCGAATCGCAGTTAGACTGGAAAGCCGACCCCAACTCAGTTGGGAAAAGGCTCGGTGAATGATGACATAATTCTGAAATTCGAACATTAACTCCAACAACCATGGCCGATGTAGGTATGTATGTAGTACTAACAATCTCCGCAGGCTCTAAATTAATATAAATTTCATTCACCAGATTCGCTCCCGCACAAATTATTATTTGAATTTTTTACGCCTCTAAGTTTGTTCAAACTTTGCATAACAAGCTTAGAAAGTTTCACGACCTTGCTGTAGATGGTTGGAAATCTCTCTGCGTATTACGAAATTGAAAAGTTTAGTTGTTTGGGCATCGCTTTTAAACCAAGAGTGCTATGGAGCCATTATCTATACCTATCTCTTGGGACCAAGTTATCCTCACTTACCTCTCATACATCACCTGACAAAACAGGCCGCTGACAGTTCCGTATATTCTCGATAAACTCAAAAACTTCTGCACTGATTTTCATGCTGCTTTCACTAATGGCTCCAAACCTATTATTAAACCGATTTGAAAAAAGATTTTGCTAATATGTAGCTACATTATCCCCGAGTGACATAGGCTACTTTATACATACGGGAACGGGAAAACTCAATCACGCGAGCAGAGCCGAGTTTTTCATGTTATTAATAAACCAGTGGTCGCCCGCGACTTCGTCCGCGTGGTAATTTGGATTTTTCCCGTTACCGTCGCGCCGCGTCATATTTTGAAAAATTCACACAATATCTTTATAAATTGTAGCCTATGTGTTATTCTGATGTATAAGCTATATTATTGTAAAGTTTCATTAAAATCCATTCAGTAGTTTTTACGTGAAAGAGTAACAAACATCCATCCATCCATACATACATACTCACAAACTTTCGCGTTTATAATATTAGTAGGATTGTAATACGAAGTTCCAAGCATAACATTACCTATCCAATCTCATAGCATGACGCTCGTAAGCCCGTGAGTTTACCCAAGTTCCCGAGATTAGTTACGTTGTACTCTTACTTGAGACTTGTTACTTTAAAACTTAACTTAAATTCAGTATTGTATAACTTCTGTATAAATATATATTTTTGGTATTTTAAAGCAATGAGTTTGCTTAAACTATTCTTAAAATACTAATAGGTGCTTCGCGCCGCACCACGCCATAGTTTTTGGCCTATAACTTTTGACCCCTTAGGGCTAGGTCAAATTTTCGATTTTTTGGCTTGCCTCCAGATCGAGGGCTATCCATAGAGGGGTCAGCCATCATTGGAGCATAAGCAGTTCTCGAGAGCTAAGGGGGGACAAAAATTACATTCACCATTTCTATATATAGATTAAGAAAGAAATAGTAAATAGATCACAAAAACTGATGTCATCGGCGGGACTCGAACCCACAGCCTTGCCCTAACAGGGGGAATGCTCTGACCACTGAGCTACGATGTCCAATACCGAAGATACACTGGTACCGTTAGTTCGGTAGAACTGCGGTAGGTGGATCCAACGCTAACCTTAATAGCGCGATGTAGAAATTATGAATATGATACGAAACAAATATTCTGTATAAATGTTTATTAAAAGATCTTAAAGGTGTATTTAGTTTTAGTATTAATTATCCGTATTTAAACACCTGGGGAGCTTAAAAGAGTTTTTTAGGGTCAGCCAACGTCATCTTCGGCCGGGCGCCACTGTCCACCGGACGCCACTGTCCGTCGGGCGCCACTGTCTGCCGGGCGTCACTGGAAATACCTTCTGGTGCATACCAAAAACGACCAGCAACGGACGTAGGAGCGGCCGCGGCCTTGGGCCACGGACTTAAAAAAAAAGAAAAAGCCAAATTCATCTGAAACACATGCTGATGAAACTACAAAATTAGTTACGGTTTAGTGGTTCAAGGCTCGCCTGTTATTACGCGGGACTACCAAATACGTACGGCCAGCAGGGGTTGACAGAGGTGCATAACACGCCCCTACGTTGCGAGTAACTTTGTTCGTTGCACGCTCAGACCAATAAAAACAGAAAGACGGCTCCTCGGCTTTCCTCCAAAACGGTTACTGCTAGAAAGATTAAATTTTGCACGGATATGTGTATTTACTATTCCGACAAAGTGCTAAAATAAATAAAACACGGCTAGTGCGTGTCGGGCCACGCATAGAATAAGGTTCCGTAGACAAACATAATAATAAAAATAGTCCATAAATGATGAACTTTGAAGGAAAACTATAATGGACCAGATAACTTTGTTAGTTTAGGAGTTAAAGAGCCTATAATGGGTAACTACGGAACCCTGTATTATACCTAGCCCGACACGCACTTGGCCAGATTTTGATAGGTCTAAGGTTGCACGTATAGGCAAGCTTATTTCTATCAGCGAGAACTTTTAAAAATTTTAACCACTCTGTAAATCAAAATAAAATTTTAACATCCAGGACATGTTACAAACCAGTGATATGACACTTTACAAACCACAAACTAGAATCTCTCCAGTTCGAGAACATTAAAACCTATTTATTCAATAAGGTAATAGACAAAAAAAGACAGTCGAAGCATACTTCCCCCAAGAATAGCAATAGCCTTTCAGTTGCAGATCAGAGGCTGGCTGGCGGCCAAAGTCTGATACGAAATGTCCGAATTCATGCCTTTTTGGGGCTCAAATAAATATTATTTGTTATTGCTGTTACAAAAATGTGTCCTTTCCCAAATTGTACTTTGTTATTTCTCTGATTTGTTATTCACGCAAACGTATGTTTTCTTTTGTGTAAGCTGTTTTATAGAAAATCACGTTATTGTATTATATTACTTATTTAGGCACAACGCCATCTGTTATCAGAAAAAAAGTAAATCATACACAAATAAACACATACATAAAATCACGCATTTATTCCCGAAAACAGAGGTAGTTAGACAGCGTGGTAGTGAAATTAGACATAGGTGTTAATTACATACATATTATGTACTTTTTGATCTCAATAAAGGAAGAGTTTGTTGATTATCGGTAATAATTTCAAATTCATCAAGGTTGGCTTTGACCTCTAGGATGCTATAAGAACATTTAAGACCGTCGTTACGTCGTTACTGGTAGTTGGAACCCTTAAAAATCCGACTGTTCTAACTACAGAACTTTAATATCGCCAATGGGATGTGTAGGTCAGATAGCAGTCGCCAACGTTCAGATGCTTCACAGATCCTGGAAGGCGACCCCAACTGGGCTTGGAAAGGCTCAGTGAATAATGATGATACATAAAAATATAATTCACAAAGCCATAAACTCAGATAGGTCCTGTATTAACATCAGAGTGGTTGAGTGCAAAGTTTTATGATTTATAGCAGGTTTGAATCCCGGGTGTGGCGCTGAAACAAAGGCAATTCCCAGGTGATTTTAAAATCGTCTCTAGTAAGATTAATGTAAGCTGCGAAGTTAAACTGGGTATGGTTTTACATTTAGCGTTTTCAACATAAAACATAAATTATATTATAGCATAATATAGTGAACAAAAAAGAAGAATGTGTAATTGTACATTAAGAAATAACAATATAAAATCAGATATCAGATGTACCAAGAGGAGCGGCCTTATCGTTAAAATCAATTTCTTACCAGCAACCTTAGAGAATGGATAGATATTATTTTATGAGAGTAAGATATTTTTCGAGGGTTAACGAGGCATTGGACAATGAGCGGTAAAACGTACCAACAAAGTTACTGGGGAAAAGTGGGTGAATATAATACCTCAGCTTACCCCTTCGGTGAAAAGTTGTGATTTTATGTTGTGACGTGAAACCTGTCCTACCAACCAACCCGCGCCTCATGCTTCGTCCCTGCGATATGGCGGGCCCCTATATATACGTGCGACGAACGCCAGTCGTCCTCTCGGTGCTACAAGGAGACTCCAGGTGAAGTGGCTTACTGATTACAGTACTTGCCTCAGACCTGCGCGACCTGTAACCTAGAATTATCTAGAATCTACGACCCTAAGTCGTGGTCTTGTATTCTTATTGTTTGATACAATATTTATGTATAAAATCGTACTTGAGTTTGATCATTTGGCTTTATTCCGAGGTTATCCAGGAAAGGCAAGTAAAAACCCCTCAACGTTACAGTGGCGCCCAATAAATAGGCTTAAAAGGTTACAGGTCATATATTAAGGTTTACTAATGAAAAGCATAAAATATATAGACATAATTTACATTAGCATAACGAAATGAAGCATAATGATCATAATGCATAATAGATATTATTAAAAATAAATATTTTGGTATAATGCTTGTTGTCATAAATACTAATAATATAATAATAATGAAGCATAATTTTATAAAGTATAATGTTAGAAACGCATAATGATATAAACACATAATGTTCTTTAGAATAAAACTAATATCATAAACATGAACCTAATGCTTATCGAGAACAGGTAAGTTTTTCATTTTTACTGTCTACTTGTTTGATTATAATTCATACAAAAACAAACATGTTGGCCTCATGGGTGGCCCAAGGGCCACCCTCGCCGCACCTTAACCTATTCCAATCGAGTAATTCGCAAATTATAATAAATAACCAATTATGACCTTTTATATTTATGGCGAAACTAATTATACTAAATGATAGTTATGCTAACATTTGCATTATGACAAAGGATTATTATGCAGTAGTATTATTATGCTAATAAAAGTTATGCGAAAACGTTATGCCAAACTATATTATGCCTTAAAATTTTATGCCAAGAGGAGGGATCCCATATATTAATACTCGGACAGCTGAGATTCTACTGAGTGGAATGTAACATGTTGCTGTTGGAATTTAGTTTTGAATTACAGGTGGTTATGAATTTTCTATAGTGCCCGGTAACGGCAATAGGCTTGTCCCCTATTCCGTGGGACCAATGAAATACTGAAAAATCTCTGTCTCTGTCTGTCTGTCATATTAATTTATGATCATCAATAAATAATTATTGAAATACTAAGTTTAAAATTCCGACTAATAGATATACCTCTCGTGTATCACTGGGAGACCGAAGCGCCAGTGGGGGCTGACGTGTCACACCTTTGAGTTGATAAATTAAACAGTGAATTATCGTTCAATTACAACTTAACTACACCCCATCAGGTAAATGTCGGCCGACCGTTACTACTTCTATTGGAATTTTTACGTACTTTTTTATTTTATTTATTATCAAAATCAAATCAAATCAAAATATCTTTATTCATGTAGGTCACAAAGTAACACTTATGAACGTCAAAAAAAAAAAAAGAAAATGCTTCTACATTTACATTTACCGCCAGATTCGCAAGACAATAGGTAGAGCCTGTGAGGAAAGAACCTGGCAAGAAAACTCACGGCCACTCTTTTTATTCGTCAGTAAATACAATGATTCTGTTACAACAATAAAAAGAGGGCAAGGGCAGTACGTGACCATGTGTGGACTAAGTGAACTTAAAAATTATGAATCTCTGTTATTCACAAAAAAAAGTTAAATACTAGTTAAAGGTGCCACATAATCTCAAAGTACCCATACCTTACAATATCATAATAATAATAATTTAACAATAATAAGTGAGTTTCAGCAACAAAACAACATTTCAAACAGAAGTAGCCCCTATGTAGCTCGAGTGATGAGCAAGCAACTCATTGCCATTTCTCTGTATCGTTTAGATCATCTTTAATAGTATAATATGCCTTTTTTAGGAGGTGTGTCTTAACAGCCACTTTGAATTTATTCAAAGGAAGGTTCATAATGTTTAGAGGAATTTTGTTATAAAAACGCACACCAAATCCTGCAAAGGAGTCATGAACCTTCTGTAAACGATAATACGTCCCAACCAATTTATGCTTATTTCTAGTATTTATTGCATGTATGTCACTGTTCATACTGTATAAATGTATATTCTGTTTAACGAACATAATATTCGCATATATATATTGTGATGCAACTGTTAAAATGCCTATTTCTTTAAATCTTTCTCTAAGAGAAACTCGTGCATTCAGTTTATAAATCGCACGTATAGCTCGCTTTTGGAGTGTTGATATCGTGTTTTAATTTACAATGTAACGAACAAAGCAGCACAATAAAACATAGCCATACATAATAAAGGGAAAGGCCTCAATTCTTATTACTGGATGGGGTATTTATATATGCCTGTATCCTATTGCAATAAATCATAATTATATTTTTTTCATTAATAAATTGACTCATAAATTATCGCCCTCTGACAGTAGAACCCCAAAATATGTGACACATAATGTGGGAGGTTTGGATTTCCGCCAACATTTCTGTGCGAGTTTCTGCTGAATTAATTCATCTTAAACATAAGTGATGGTTCTACGTGTAGGACTATGTGACTTATTACAATTATCATTGTTTCTGTAATTTATTAACTGACGTTGTATCTATCTTGCTTTTCTATGTAGGTAGGTTTAATAATTTATAATTGCTAGCAGATGCTCGCGGCTTAACCCAAATAAATAATAAATAACAAATAATAAACCTACACAAAATCTTTTCTCGATAAGCACTCTTTCCATCGGTGAAAACCGCATTAAAATCAGTAGTGTAGTTTTAAATATCTAAGCATATACACGGACGGAAGTGACTTTGTTTTATACTAGGTGTTATGATGATGATTCAACGTAAGCTTTTTTGGTTGGAGAAAAAGACCAAATAATGTTCGCGAGGTACTGTTCGACTTTATTGACCACGTTGTATGGCAATGTCTATGTTCAGTACAATCTCTTCCAGGTATTACGTATTTTCTTGATAGTACTCGTAGCTACGAGTATAATATTACTACCCAATTCCACACAATAGCAACCGCACACCGCAATGCTAGTGGTTGACAAGCGTTTAATTAAATACGGGTTAAACCGCCCGTGGTAATCTGTCGAGTATCACTGCAAATTAGCACAGAAGTATTAGAATTTAAGTAAAAAAAAACAACTTCAAATTGTTGGAGAGACCAAATAGACTTGGATCCCATGACTATAACAGACATACCTCACGTTATAAAGTCTGGAAATTTCTCAGACCATGTTTCCAACACAGGTGAGAACGGTCTGTAAGTATGAAGTGTTGGTTGTGGTTACTTCCGGAGATACACGTATCAGGTAGCAAAGTAAATTTTATAAAGCTTGAGTTTTTGATATTGTCTTCAGAATGACAGTAGAAAACACGTCACCAAATCCCTGACCCCTGGCACTAACCCCGGGACTATCAGACATGAGTCGTGTAAAAGCTGTCGTTTAAAAGCTGAAAGTTTCTCAGAGCATGATTGTACCCTACACAGATAAGCACGATCAGTGAGTATAGATATAGAGTGTCGGTAGTGGTTACTTCTGGAGATATCAGGTAGCAAAGGTGGGTAAAATAGAACCTTACCTATGTCATTTCCTAAAGCTTCATTTTTGGATATTTTCTTCGGAACAACAATAGAAGTCATTCAAATCATTCATCAAATGCCAGACCGCCTGCACGGTTGCAAACCTTACTAGGTGGCACTCAAGTTGGCGAACCAATGATGTCTCTTCACGCTCCGTTTAAAACCGGGTCTATAATAGGAAGAAACATATTGTGTTTTTCATAAGTACATACATAAATCAAGCTGAAACCAGAGCGACTACTTCGTAAAGTTATTTAAATTCCATGAATAATTGACCGAGCGAGCGAAGCGTCTCAGTTTTAACTCGAGGACTGGCCGATTTGGCGTTGTTGGTATGTGTCAGTACCGGTCTACAGGCCGCATTTTTCAGGCGAATTTCATGAAAATGCGAAAATAAGGCGAGGTCTATACTGTTCACAGAACCACTAGTATAATTGTTCAGTAAGTTTATACCTGACAGCTACTTACGTAAGTTAAGCGAAAGGACCTAACGCCCCCACCGAGTGTTGCATCACTGCAACCGCACTGGTGTGGGGTGTCGGCCGCGGACGCGAGGGCAAAGAGAGGGAACACAGAGCACTAACACGCACACAAATCCACACAAACAACATGTACACTAACAGAAACACACCACACAAAAACACACTACACAAAAACACACAAAAAATAAGGATAGTCCAGATAAATCTTCACCACTGCATCGACGCTGTGAATGAGCTCTGTCGATACGTGGTAGAGAAGAAGATAGATATCGCTTTGCTGCAAGAGCCACATGTCTCGAATGGACGAGTGACGGGGCTTGGCTCCTTGGGGGGAGACATCATCCGCCATGATGACGGTGAGTCAACACCTAGGGCATGCATTTATGCCAGCAGCAAAGCAAAAACGTTAGAACTAATAAAAGCAGATTGTTACCTCGCTAGCATTGTGATAACAATACAAACGGGGATAGATACTACAGAAAGGGTGCTCCTAGTCTCCGCGTATCTACCCAGCGAGAGAGATTTCGAGCCACCGTCCCGAGAAATGGAAGAAATTATAAGAAAATACCAAGGTAAGAATATTCCAATTATTCTAGGTTGCGACGCTAATGCACACCACGTAGTGTGGGGCAGTACTGACTGCAACAAAAAAGGTGACTTACTCTTGGATTTTATAGGTACGTCAGGCTTGGAAATTCTTAATGTGGGCAATATCCCCACATCTGTAACCCGAGCAAGACGAGAAGTGTTGGACATCACTATCGCAACAGATAGGATCAGCCAACATATTAAAGACTGGGAGCTAGACGAAAACAGTTCAATGTCAGACCACAAACGAATCACTTTCAGTCTAGAAGCCAAGACAGAGAAGATCCTAACAAGAAATGCGAGGAAAACAGACTGGGTAACATACGAACAACAAATGGAGAAATGGAACCCAGGTCCAGTAACCTTGCTAAGAGACACAACAGAAATAGAACAAGAAGCTAACAGACTAGACGCCGGTCTAAGGGAAGCCTACCACAAGGCATGCCCACTGAAAGAGATAAGTCCAGGGAAGGGTCAACCCTGGTGGACAAAGGCTCTAGAGAAGCAACGAAAAAAGACCAGGCGAGCTCTCAGAAAAGCCCTAGATAAGAACGATGACGAGAGCTGGCTAGAATACAGAAAAGTTAGAAATATATATAAGAAAGAATGCAGAAGGGAAAACCGGAACAGCTGGAAAGCGTTCTGCGCAGGGGTTGAAAAATACGCAGACGCGGCGCGACTAGTGAAAACGTTCTCCAAGGGTAACACCTGCAAACTAAGAAGCATAAAGAACGGAGATGAACTCATCACCGACCCCAAAAGGATACTGGAAGTGATGCTGGGCACACACTTTCCAGGAAGCGTAGAAGACACAGATGATAACTCACCGCCCATCCGAAATCCCATAGTGGAACAGGAAACGAGTGCAATCATCACAGAGGAACATTTACAGTGGAGCGTAAGGTCCTTCCAACCATACAAGGCTGCTGGACCAGACGAAAACTTCCCAAAAATGTTACAGATAGCAATTAGACATATAGGCAAAGATCTACTGAACCTATATAACAGTAGTATCACAACTAAGTATATTCCAAGCAAATGGAGAGAGGTAAGAGCGGTGTTCATCCCGAAACCCGGGAAGATATCGTATCAGGAGGCAAAGTCCTTCAGATGCATCAGTCTCTCCTCGTTCATTTTGAAGACACTGGAGAAAATCCTAGACAGAATAACAAGAGAACAAATAGAGAAAAGCGGATCTCCACTGCACTTAAACCAACACGCATACATGGAGGGCAAGTCAACTGAAACGGCCCTACATAACCTTGTTATAAGAGTGCAAAGATCATTAAGTAACCAAGAATACGCATTAGGCTGCTTCTTCGACGTTGAGGGCGCTTTTGACAAAGCAACCCCCGACTCAATAGAGGACACCCTAAACCGCGAGGGAATTGACAGAGATCTATCAGGATGGGTAAAAAATATGCTTAAACACCGAAAGATACAGGCAGAAATAGCAGGAACAACACACAGAGTAGTGGCAAAAAGAGGCTTCCCCCAAGGGGGGTGCCTATCTCCACTACTGTGGTGCC
Source organism: Nudaria mundana (assembly GCA_963556515.1). Lineage (NCBI taxonomy): Eukaryota > Metazoa > Arthropoda > Insecta > Lepidoptera > Erebidae > Nudaria > Nudaria mundana. Next base: position 22,930 of record CAUVZR010000058.1, on the reverse strand, counting down.
TGCTAATAGATGAACTAATACAGAAGATAAATGGGATGCACATATATACGCAAGTCTATTCTGACGACGGCGTGCTCCTAATCACAGGAAAAGTCCTCAGTGTCATGTGTGAAATCATGAACAGAGGCCTAAAAGAAGCGTTAGTATGGTGCAGGAGCAAAGGCCTTGACCTAAACCCCGACAAAACTAAATTAGTTTTATTCACCAACAAGAGGAAAATAGAATGTGCTGTACCAGTGAGACTGGATAATCACGACCTAGAGAAAGTTAGGGAGGTGAAATATCTAGGAGTAACCCTGGACAGCAAGCTAACTTTCAAGACTCATATCAGCAACACATGCACAAAAGCTAAAATGGCAATGATGCAGTGTAAAAGGACAATAGGAAGAACCTGGGGAATAAAACCATCGGTAGTGCTATGGATATACAAGGCAATAATTTTGCCAAGAATCCTGCATGGAGCCCTGGTATGGTGGCACAAGGCTGCCACAGGTGAAAACAAGAAAGAACTAGACAAAGTCCAAAGGCTGGCAGCCCTCATGATCACGGGCGCGATGAGGTCCACACCAACAGCCGCGCTAGAAATCATATTAGGGCTGAACCCCTTGGACTTAGAAATAAAAAGAAGAGCCACCGAACAATGGTTCAAACTCAGAAGTATTGGCCTATGGACTGGAAACTTCATGGACAAAGGCCATGCAAGTATAAGCAAGAACATCGAAGAGAAATTGTCAATGATCTTATCCAACAACGACCTTATCAGGAAGGAGAGAATATTTGACAAAAAATACAGAATACATATAGGGACACGAGAAGAATGGCGGATAGATAGACTATCTGCTACACAGACGGATCAAGAAAGGAATTGACTAGTCTATCTGGATCCGGAGTGCATATAAAATGCCAAGATGGAACTGAGATGGATAGGTCAATACCCCTAGGAAGATTTGCAAGTGTCTTTCAGGCAGAGATATATGCCATAAAGGAATGCGCGGAAATAATGAAACACCTGTCCACAACGGGAAATGTGACCATATACAGCGACAGCCAGGCGGCATTGAAAGCGCTTGACAAAGTGGAGACAATATCAGCAACAGTCAAGGAATGTAAGAAATCATTAGATAGACTGGCCGAGAACACCGACCTAACGCTTGCCTGGGTCCCCGAACACGAGGGAAACATTGGCAACGAGCGGGCCGATGAACTAGCCAGAGAAGGTGCTGACGAAAACTTTGTGGGACCGGAACCTCGGTTGCCCATAGCGCACAAAATAGCCAAAGGAGTAATCAGCCACAGAATAAAGGCAGAAAACAACCTAAGATGGAAGACCTCGACTGGAATGAGACAGTCGAAAATCTTCATCAAGGGTATGGATAAGAGAACGACGAGTCATATCATGAAACTCCCAAGAGGAAACATGAGACTCGCCATAGAAGTCATAACAGGACACTGTCGACTAAACAAACACCTTACAGTGATAGGAGTAAAGACTGACCCGAAATGCCCAGAGTGCATGGAGAGCGATGAAACAAGCTTCCACCTGCTGGCGGAATGCCCCATGTACTCATTGACCAGATGGGAACTTCTAGGGTCCGACAGACTATACGAGGAAGACATTAGTAATCTGAAGGTGGAACAGATACTAAGATTTATTAAGGACACAAGGAGATTCGACGGGGGGCCGTGAGAGCTGGATCAACCACACTCTCCCCAAGGTGAGAACTGGGAAAATGGGACGAAATGGCCCGCAAGAGTCGCGGGTGGATCGTCCGTCCGGCTGCCGGCGTCCCCGTTGGAAATAATAATACTTACGTAAGTTCGTCGGAAGAATGTCGTTTGCACCTAAAATATTTCCAACCCTGGACCTAGTTTGTACTGGCTACCAAGGTGATTGCTTCGGTGACGTGGTCGGTAGTGCCTCGGCTTCGATTCTCTCGGTCGAATCAAATATTTGTGTAATCCACAAAATGTTTGTTTCGGAGTTTGGGTGTTTTCTATGTATATTTAGTATGTATTTAGAATTAACAGTCAACTAAGCCCAAACTAAGCCCAAACTAAGCTATAAAGCTTAGTTTGGGCTAGATGATGTTGTATGAGAGTTACCAAATATATTCAAATAAAAATACTATACAGAATGTTATATAAGGGTTATATCAACCTGAAGACACCCCCATCAGCTGATCGCCCAGAACGCTTTTTGATATATTTCGACCGCGAAACAAGTAAAAAAAAGTTCATCATAAAAAGTGATATGCGTTATTTCAAATCAAAACAAACGTGTCCCAACACTAGTGCTTGACGTACTTACTAATAGACAATGGTGGGCGGCGCGGGAGGCGGCGTTGCTCAGCGACCTTGATGCGAAACAGAGACAAAATGTTCCAACCAGGAGCGAGATAGAAGGTTTTTCACAGGCGCGCTTTATTTTGTACTACTTAGGTACTTGATGTCGATGACCCGTATCACCTGATTTTAGCTAGTGTTGTTTAAACAAGAGTGTTTTATTCGGTAATACTGTTTTTTTTTTTCTGGATGATATTTTTTTCTTGTTTGGCGATCGACACCTATCGAAACGGGTTCTGGTCGACCAGCTGATGGGGGGTGTCTTGGGGTTGATATAACCCTTACGTAACACCCTTTATATATTACTAGTAGTCCATAAACTAGTAGGACATCAAAATATATCAGCAGGTGTAAGTACAACTCGTCACCCATCTCGTCAACCATCCTGCACATAGCCCCGACCTAGCACCCTGTGATTTCTGTAGTTTTCCCAAAATCAAAGATGGTTTTACTTTTACCAACTCCGAAGAGGCAGTGATAGCGTTCAATCAGCACGTAGAAAACATGCCTCCAGATCTGTGGTCCTCCTGTGTTAAAAAATTGTTCGATCGCATGAAAAAATGTTTAAAATGTAGAGGACAGTATTTTGAAAAGCAAGATACATAATAATTTGGTTTTAACATGTTGTTTTTTTAAGTTACGCAAAACTTATAGTGTGACCTCCGTATTCAACATTAAATCGTATTTTTTGATAAAATACTGTACCATTTTACACACTAAAAGCTTTTGTCTGGCAAGAAAAAACTCAACGTATACTTGGAAAACTTTTACTTGAAAAATTTATACGAAAAAAATACCGATCCTCCATTTAAATCCACGTGCTATTTTATTGGTTGACCACAGAACCTTATTCTACGCGCTGCCTGATAGGTACCCCTTGGCCGTTTTTTTTGCTCTAGGTTGCGTTGTGTGGAATAATAGACTAAATAATTATTTCTTTATTTAAGCACGTACACAAATAGATTATTTCACAGTTTAATGCGGCTCCAAGAACGTGGTATCGCATCCTGTATTCGAAGCAGGAGAACGGCTAACCAGGCCAGATGTCTAGGCAGTTCTCCGCGAGCCCTAGCACTAGGTGGTGCTGCTCCAGCGTTTATACTACTCCTAGGTGGATATCTACTGGGTGTTCTGATTATGCTTTGTGAAAGGTGACCATATTTTTTTTTATTATTATTTTTTTTTCTATCATAAACTGTAAATAACAGGTTAAAAATTGACACAAAAACCGACTCAAATTACCGGAATTGGACCAAATTGAAATGGGATTACACAGAAGGCATTAGCTTTAAATTAAAAAAAAATCGCTTCACCCAATCAAAGATATTGAGGTAACAAACAAAAAAAAAGTCGACTTCTTCTATTTTAGGTTCCGAACCCAACGGGTAAAACGGGAACCCTATTACTAAGACTTCGCTGTCCATCCGTTCGTCTGTCTTGAGCTGTATCTCATGAACCGTGATAGTTAGAGTCGAAATTTTCACAGATGATGTATTTCTGCAGCAGCTATAACAACAAATACTAAAAACAGAATATAATAAATATTTAAGGGGGCTCCCATACAACAAACGTGATTTTTTGTCCTTTTTCGTACGGAACCCATTGTGCGCGAGTCCGACTCGCACTTGACCGGTTTTTGGAAGTTGGTTTTTTAATAGTACCTAGGTTATCTAGGAGTTATTTAGGACCTCACTTAATTAAGTATATTTTTTAACTACGAGGACATTTTGATCGTCTATCTAAAACCTTAAAATACATTTTAATTTTTTTTTTTTTGTTTCAGATTGATGTACAACGTTAACAAAAAAATGACCTCATCTTTTAAGTAATTGTAATTATCACTAATAGTAATTAGTATTCTTGATCGTATTATTTTAGAATTTTGCTTTTAGGGATAAGGTATTTGTGCTATCTTTAAGCGAAGAAAGTACGTCTTCATGTCATCAAAAGTAACATATTTGATGGGATGATTGATTCAATTTCACGTTACTGCTACTTTAGCTATTCAAACAGAGATTTCACAATAATCAAGAAACTATTTACAGAAACAAACGCTATGTCAATCCGTCTGTCTATCAACGTGATAGTTTTAATCGGATTTACTATTGTATTTGCGATAGATATATATCCGTGGCTCGGCTCCAATAATATAATTGAAAACAGACGCTTCACTAGTTGAAATCTGTTAAGCCTGTTACATAGGCATTAAGTTCTACATACAAAAGTACTAGCCGAAAGCAATATACCTAGTATTATTTCCTATTGTTATGATGAACAAACACACTTTTACACTATTCCAAACCTATTATACATATCTTCAAGCCATTTACATGTGGGTACACGGTTTATGTGTATGTACCCACATTAAGTAAAGATATTTTATTGTAATTATTTATGAAGTTCGAACAGATTCATTTCGTTCACTCTTGAACGAAATGAATCTGTTAGAACTTCATAGACTACCTTAGTGAATAACATTTAGAATCAACTGACTTATTTACATACAAATGAAATACATTCATCGAATCACATCACGTCGAGTATAATTATCGGGTAAAAATATCAATAATCAACAATTAATTACTGTAGGTACTTATATTTGTATGTATATACATACGTGTAAGGGACTCTTATTTATGGAGAAGCTCGAGAAAGCTTCGTTATAAACGATTAGGTACCACTTCGATGAAGATTTCCCAATAGTTCAACAAAGTGCTTCACAAAGGGGCAAATTGGTAACTACCTAATAGCATTACTATGATATTCCTATTGAAAGCGACGGGTTCCGTGTACCTGGGAGATTGGTGAATGCTGAACAAAGAGAACAAGCCATCCATCTAAATTTAATTTTACGGGATGAAATTGAAATCGGGAGCAAAATTTTTACCTTATATTGCATTAGTAGATGTAAAATGTCACTTCACGGAAAATATCGATGTTCAGCCGAATCGCAGTTAGACTGGAAAGCCGACCCCAACTTTAGTTGGGAAAAGGCTCGGTGAATGATGATGTAAAATGCATTGGTGTTATTTTTTCTGGAGAAAGCATATGTTAGATGTTTTTTTTTAAATTGGTTTTGCCAAATTGTCGCCGCCCGCCTGGTGGTAAATCGTCACGACGTCTAGCGATGTGGGCAACTCTCACAGTACACAATACTATAGAGAATGGCCCTCAACTTGACGACCCAGTGCTGCCCACGCCCCGCTTGAAGAACCCAGGTCCACGTCCAGGTCGGTCAATTAATGCTAATCAAAAAAACTTTCGTTTTGTACTAAAAAAAATCCGTTTCAAAAGTAAAAATAATGATTGCGCAGCAAATAATTACCTTTTTAAAATTTATTAATTTTAGCTGTAATTTAAGTTTGTGACACATAACTATTTAAAAAAAAATACTAAGCTAACCTAATCTAGCAGACTCTCTCATACCGAACAACGTTTCTTGTCCTGCACCTGGAGCTAGTTAGGAATAACTAGTTCTTCCGTGCGGGACTATCAACTAATCAAGCATTACCTTGACATTGGCGAAATCATCGATAAATATCGATGGAGCCACGTTTTTAAAGAAAGAAGAAGAACCTAATCTATCCCAGTCGGATTGATCTACCATTTCTAGGTATAAAAATGCCACGAAGACTAAAAGGCGGGAGCTGTGTCCTACCTATCTTACCACACCTATTTAAGGTTGCTCCCATACAGCAGACATGATTTTTTCCCGTTTTGGTATGGATTCGTTTGTGCGCGAGTCCGACTCGCACATTTTGAGCACAATAAAGAGTATTCTATAAATCTTCAATAATACATAATACTGAGGGGCTCGTGGTCTAGTGGTAACCGACTAGGTTAAGCCGTCGGTCCCGGTTGTCATACAAACATCTATGGCAGTCGTTAGGGGTAGTTGGAGCCCTAAATCAAAAATCCGACCGGTCTAACTACAGAACTTCGATATCGCCCATGGGTTGTGGAAGTCAGATGGCAGTCGCTTCACGGAAAATATTGATGTTCAGCCGAATCGCAGTTAGACTGGAAAGCCGACCCCAACTCAGTTGGGAAAAGGCTCGGTGAATGATGACATAATTCTGAAATTCGAACATTAACTCCAACAACCATGGCCGATGTAGGTATGTATGTAGTACTAACAATCTCCGCAGGCTCTAAATTAATATAAATTTCATTCACCAGATTCGCTCCCGCACAAATTATTATTTGAATTTTTTACGCCTCTAAGTTTGTTCAAACTTTGCATAACAAGCTTAGAAAGTTTCACGACCTTGCTGTAGATGGTTGGAAATCTCTCTGCGTATTACGAAATTGAAAAGTTTAGTTGTTTGGGCATCGCTTTTAAACCAAGAGTGCTATGGAGCCATTATCTATACCTATCTCTTGGGACCAAGTTATCCTCACTTACCTCTCATACATCACCTGACAAAACAGGCCGCTGACAGTTCCGTATATTCTCGATAAACTCAAAAACTTCTGCACTGATTTTCATGCTGCTTTCACTAATGGCTCCAAACCTATTATTAAACCGATTTGAAAAAAGATTTTGCTAATATGTAGCTACATTATCCCCGAGTGACATAGGCTACTTTATACATACGGGAACGGGAAAACTCAATCACGCGAGCAGAGCCGAGTTTTTCATGTTATTAATAAACCAGTGGTCGCCCGCGACTTCGTCCGCGTGGTAATTTGGATTTTTCCCGTTACCGTCGCGCCGCGTCATATTTTGAAAAATTCACACAATATCTTTATAAATTGTAGCCTATGTGTTATTCTGATGTATAAGCTATATTATTGTAAAGTTTCATTAAAATCCATTCAGTAGTTTTTACGTGAAAGAGTAACAAACATCCATCCATCCATACATACATACTCACAAACTTTCGCGTTTATAATATTAGTAGGATTGTAATACGAAGTTCCAAGCATAACATTACCTATCCAATCTCATAGCATGACGCTCGTAAGCCCGTGAGTTTACCCAAGTTCCCGAGATTAGTTACGTTGTACTCTTACTTGAGACTTGTTACTTTAAAACTTAACTTAAATTCAGTATTGTATAACTTCTGTATAAATATATATTTTTGGTATTTTAAAGCAATGAGTTTGCTTAAACTATTCTTAAAATACTAATAGGTGCTTCGCGCCGCACCACGCCATAGTTTTTGGCCTATAACTTTTGACCCCTTAGGGCTAGGTCAAATTTTCGATTTTTTGGCTTGCCTCCAGATCGAGGGCTATCCATAGAGGGGTCAGCCATCATTGGAGCATAAGCAGTTCTCGAGAGCTAAGGGGGGACAAAAATTACATTCACCATTTCTATATATAGATTAAGAAAGAAATAGTAAATAGATCACAAAAACTGATGTCATCGGCGGGACTCGAACCCACAGCCTTGCCCTAACAGGGGGAATGCTCTGACCACTGAGCTACGATGTCCAATACCGAAGATACACTGGTACCGTTAGTTCGGTAGAACTGCGGTAGGTGGATCCAACGCTAACCTTAATAGCGCGATGTAGAAATTATGAATATGATACGAAACAAATATTCTGTATAAATGTTTATTAAAAGATCTTAAAGGTGTATTTAGTTTTAGTATTAATTATCCGTATTTAAACACCTGGGGAGCTTAAAAGAGTTTTTTAGGGTCAGCCAACGTCATCTTCGGCCGGGCGCCACTGTCCACCGGACGCCACTGTCCGTCGGGCGCCACTGTCTGCCGGGCGTCACTGGAAATACCTTCTGGTGCATACCAAAAACGACCAGCAACGTACGTAGGAGCGGCCGCGGCCTTGGGCCACGGACTTAAAAAAAAAGAAAAAGCCAAATTCATCTGAAACACATGCTGATGAAACTACAAAATTAGTTACGGTTTAGTGGTTCAAGGCTCGCCTGTTATTACGCGGGACTACCAAATACGTACGGCCAGCAGGGGTTGACAGAGGTGCATAACACGCCCCTACGTTGCGAGTAACTTTGTTCGTTGCACGCTCAGACCAATAAAAACAGAAAGACGGCTCCTCGGCTTTCCTCCAAAACGGTTACTGCTAGAAAGATTAAATTTTGCACGGATATGTGTATTTACTATTCCGACAAAGTGCTAAAATAAATAAAACACGGCTAGTGCGTGTCGGGCCACGCATAGAATAAGGTTCCGTAGACAAACATAATAATAAAAATAGTCCATAAATGATGAACTTTGAAGGAAAACTATAATGGACCAGATAACTTTGTTAGTTTAGGAGTTAAAGAGCCTATAATGGGTAACTACGGAACCCTGTATTATACCTAGCCCGACACGCACTTGGCCAGATTTTGATAGGTCTAAGGTTGCACGTATAGGCAAGCTTATTTCTATCAGCGAGAACTTTTAAAAATTTTAACCACTCTGTAAATCAAAATAAAATTTTAACATCCAGGACATGTTACAAACCAGTGATATGACACTTTACAAACCACAAACTAGAATCTCTCCAGTTCGAGAACATTAAAACCTATTTATTCAATAAGGTAATAGACAAAAAAAGACAGTCGAAGCATACTTCCCCCAAGAATAGCAATAGCCTTTCAGTTGCAGATCAGAGGCTGGCTGGCGGCCAAAGTCTGATACGAAATGTCCGAATTCATGCCTTTTTGGGGCTCAAATAAATATTATTTGTTATTGCTGTTACAAAAATGTGTCCTTTCCCAAATTGTACTTTGTTATTTCTCTGATTTGTTATTCACGCAAACGTATGTTTTCTTTTGTGTAAGCTGTTTTATAGAAAATCACGTTATTGTATTATATTACTTATTTAGGCACAACGCCATCTGTTATCAGAAAAAAAGTAAATCATACACAAATAAACACATACATAAAATCACGCATTTATTCCCGAAAACAGAGGTAGTTAGACAGCGTGGTAGTGAAATTAGACATAGGTGTTAATTACATACATATTATGTACTTTTTGATCTCAATAAAGGAAGAGTTTGTTGATTATCGGTAATAATTTCAAATTCATCAAGGTTGGCTTTGACCTCTAGGATGCTATAAGAACATTTAAGACCGTCGTTACGTCGTTACTGGTAGTTGGAACCCTTAAAAATCCGACTGTTCTAACTACAGAACTTTAATATCGCCAATGGGATGTGTAGGTCAGATAGCAGTCGCCAACGTTCAGATGCTTCACAGATCCTGGAAGGCGACCCCAACTGGGCTTGGAAAGGCTCAGTGAATAATGATGATACATAAAAATATAATTCACAAAGCCATAAACTCAGATAGGTCCTGTATTAACATCAGAGTGGTTGAGTGCAAAGTTTTATGATTTATAGCAGGTTTGAATCCCGGGTGTGGCGCTGAAACAAAGGCAATTCCCAGGTGATTTTAAAATCGTCTCTAGTAAGATTAATGTAAGCTGCGAAGTTAAACTGGGTATGGTTTTACATTTAGCGTTTTCAACATAAAACATAAATTATATTATAGCATAATATAGTGAACAAAAAAGAAGAATGTGTAATTGTACATTAAGAAATAACAATATAAAATCAGATATCAGATGTACCAAGAGGAGCGGCCTTATCGTTAAAATCAATTTCTTACCAGCAACCTTAGAGAATGGATAGATATTATTTTATGAGAGTAAGATATTTTTCGAGGGTTAACGAGGCATTGGACAATGAGCGGTAAAACGTACCAACAAAGTTACTGGGGAAAAGTGGGTGAATATAATACCTCAGCTTACCCCTTCGGTGAAAAGTTGTGATTTTATGTTGTGACGTGAAACCTGTCCTACCAACCAACCCGCGCCTCATGCTTCGTCCCTGCGATATGGCGGGCCCCTATATATACGTGCGACGAACGCCAGTCGTCCTCTCGGTGCTACAAGGAGACTCCAGGTGAAGTGGCTTACTGATTACAGTACTTGCCTCAGACCTGCGCGACCTGTAACCTAGAATTATCTAGAATCTACGACCCTAAGTCGTGGTCTTGTATTCTTATTGTTTGATACAATATTTATGTATAAAATCGTACTTGAGTTTGATCATTTGGCTTTATTCCGAGGTTATCCAGGAAAGGCAAGTAAAAACCCCTCAACGTTACAGTGGCGCCCAATAAATAGGCTTAAAAGGTTACAGGTCATATATTAAGGTTTACTAATGAAAAGCATAAAATATATAGACATAATTTACATTAGCATAACGAAATGAAGCATAATGATCATAATGCATAATAGATATTATTAAAAATAAATATTTTGGTATAATGCTTGTTGTCATAAATACTAATAATATAATAATAATGAAGCATAATTTTATAAAGTATAATGTTAGAAACGCATAATGATATAAACACATAATGTTCTTTAGAATAAAACTAATATCATAAACATGAACCTAATGCTTATCGAGAACAGGTAAGTTTTTCATTTTTACTGTCTACTTGTTTGATTATAATTCATACAAAAACAAACATGTTGGCCTCATGGGTGGCCCAAGGGCCACCCTCGCCGCACCTTAACCTATTCCAATCGAGTAATTCGCAAATTATAATAAATAACCAATTATGACCTTTTATATTTATGGCGAAACTAATTATACTAAATGATAGTTATGCTAACATTTGCATTATGACAAAGGATTATTATGCAGTAGTATTATTATGCTAATAAAAGTTATGCGAAAACGTTATGCCAAACTATATTATGCCTTAAAATTTTATGCCAAGAGGAGGGATCCCATATATTAATACTCGGACAGCTGAGATTCTACTGAGTGGAATGTAACATGTTGCTGTTGGAATTTAGTTTTGAATTACAGGTGGTTATGAATTTTCTATAGTGCCCGGTAACGGCAATAGGCTTGTCCCCTATTCCGTGGGACCAATGAAATACTGAAAAATCTCTGTCTCTGTCTGTCTGTCATATTAATTTATGATCATCAATAAATAATTATTGAAATACTAAGTTTAAAATTCCGACTAATAGATATACCTCTCGTGTATCACTGGGAGACCGAAGCGCCAGTGGGGGCTGACGTGTCACACCTTTGAGTTGATAAATTAAACAGTGAATTATCGTTCAATTACAACTTAACTACACCCCATCAGGTAAATGTCGGCCGACCGTTACTACTTCTATTGGAATTTTTACGTACTTTTTTATTTTATTTATTATCAAAATCAAATCAAATCAAAATATCTTTATTCATGTAGGTCACAAAGTAACACTTATGAACGTCAAAAAAAAAAAAAGAAAATGCTTCTACATTTACATTTACCGCCAGATTCGCAAGACAATAGGTAGAGCCTGTGAGGAAAGAACCTGGCAAGAAAACTCACGGCCACTCTTTTTATTCGTCAGTAAATACAATGATTCTGTTACAACAATAAAAAGAGGGCAAGGGCAGTACGTGACCATGTGTGGACTAAGTGAACTTAAAAATTATGAATCTCTGTTATTCACAAAAAAAAGTTAAATACTAGTTAAAGGTGCCACATAATCTCAAAGTACCCATACCTTACAATATCATAATAATAATAATTTAACAATAATAAGTGAGTTTCAGCAACAAAACAACATTTCAAACAGAAGTAGCCCCTATGTAGCTCGAGTGATGAGCAAGCAACTCATTGCCATTTCTCTGTATCGTTTAGATCATCTTTAATAGTATAATATGCCTTTTTTAGGAGGTGTGTCTTAACAGCCACTTTGAATTTATTCAAAGGAAGGTTCATAATGTTTAGAGGAATTTTGTTATAAAAACGCACACCAAATCCTGCAAAGGAGTCATGAACCTTCTGTAAACGATAATACGTCCCAACCAATTTATGCTTATTTCTAGTATTTATTGCATGTATGTCACTGTTCATACTGTATAAATGTATATTCTGTTTAACGAACATAATATTCGCATATATATATTGTGATGCAACTGTTAAAATGCCTATTTCTTTAAATCTTTCTCTAAGAGAAACTCGTGCATTCAGTTTATAAATCGCACGTATAGCTCGCTTTTGGAGTGTTGATATCGTGTTTTAATTTACAATGTAACGAACAAAGCAGCACAATAAAACATAGCCATACATAATAAAGGGAAAGGCCTCAATTCTTATTACTGGATGGGGTATTTATATATGCCTGTATCCTATTGCAATAAATCATAATTATATTTTTTTCATTAATAAATTGACTCATAAATTATCGCCCTCTGACAGTAGAACCCCAAAATATGTGACACATAATGTGGGAGGTTTGGATTTCCGCCAACATTTCTGTGCGAGTTTCTGCTGAATTAATTCATCTTAAACATAAGTGATGGTTCTACGTGTAGGACTATGTGACTTATTACAATTATCATTGTTTCTGTAATTTATTAACTGACGTTGTATCTATCTTGCTTTTCTATGTAGGTAGGTTTAATAATTTATAATTGCTAGCAGATGCTCGCGGCTTAACCCAAATAAATAATAAATAACAAATAATAAACCTACACAAAATCTTTTCTCGATAAGCACTCTTTCCATCGGTGAAAACCGCATTAAAATCAGTAGTGTAGTTTTAAATATCTAAGCATATACACGGACGGAAGTGACTTTGTTTTATACTAGGTGTTATGATGATGATTCAACGTAAGCTTTTTTGGTTGGAGAAAAAGACCAAATAATGTTCGCGAGGTACTGTTCGACTTTATTGACCACGTTGTATGGCAATGTCTATGTTCAGTACAATCTCTTCCAGGTATTACGTATTTTCTTGATAGTACTCGTAGCTACGAGTATAATATTACTACCCAATTCCACACAATAGCAACCGCACACCGCAATGCTAGTGGTTGACAAGCGTTTAATTAAATACGGGTTAAACCGCCCGTGGTAATCTGTCGAGTATCACTGCAAATTAGCACAGAAGTATTAGAATTTAAGTAAAAAAAAACAACTTCAAATTGTTGGAGAGACCAAATAGACTTGGATCCCATGACTATAACAGACATACCTCACGTTATAAAGTCTGGAAATTTCTCAGACCATGTTTCCAACACAGGTGAGAACGGTCTGTAAGTATGAAGTGTTGGTTGTGGTTACTTCCGGAGATACACGTATCAGGTAGCAAAGTAAATTTTATAAAGCTTGAGTTTTTGATATTGTCTTCAGAATGACAGTAGAAAACACGTCACCAAATCCCTGACCCCTGGCACTAACCCCGGGACTATCAGACATGAGTCGTGTAAAAGCTGTCGTTTAAAAGCTGAAAGTTTCTCAGAGCATGATTGTACCCTACACAGATAAGCACGATCAGTGAGTATAGATATAGAGTGTCGGTAGTGGTTACTTCTGGAGATATCAGGTAGCAAAGGTGGGTAAAATAGAACCTTACCTATGTCATTTCCTAAAGCTTCATTTTTGGATATTTTCTTCGGAACAACAATAGAAGTCATTCAAATCATTCATCAAATGCCAGACCGCCTGCACGGTTGCAAACCTTACTAGGTGGCACTCAAGTTGGCGAACCAATGATGTCTCTTCACGCTCCGTTTAAAACCGGGTCTATAATAGGAAGAAACATATTGTGTTTTTCATAAGTACATACATAAATCAAGCTGAAACCAGAGCGACTACTTCGTAAAGTTATTTAAATTCCATGAATAATTGACCGAGCGAGCGAAGCGTCTCAGTTTTAACTCGAGGACTGGCCGATTTGGCGTTGTTGGTATGTGTCAGTACCGGTCTACAGGCCGCATTTTTCAGGCGAATTTCATGAAAATGCGAAAATAAGGCGAGGTCTATACTGTTCACAGAACCACTAGTATAATTGTTCAGTAAGTTTATACCTGACAGCTACTTACGTAAGTTAAGCGAAAGGACCTAACGCCCCCACCGAGTGTTGCATCACTGCAACCGCACTGGTGTGGGGTGTCGGCCGCGGACGCGAGGGCAAAGAGAGGGAACACAGAGCACTAACACGCACACAAATCCACACAAACAACATGTACACTAACAGAAACACACCACACAAAAACACACTACACAAAAACACACAAAAAATAAGGATAGTCCAGATAAATCTTCACCACTGCATCGACGCTGTGAATGAGCTCTGTCGATACGTGGTAGAGAAGAAGATAGATATCGCTTTGCTGCAAGAGCCACATGTCTCGAATGGACGAGTGACGGGGCTTGGCTCCTTGGGGGGAGACATCATCCGCCATGATGACGGTGAGTCAACACCTAGGGCATGCATTTATGCCAGCAGCAAAGCAAAAACGTTAGAACTAATAAAAGCAGATTGTTACCTCGCTAGCATTGTGATAACAATACAAACGGGGATAGATACTACAGAAAGGGTGCTCCTAGTCTCCGCGTATCTACCCAGCGAGAGAGATTTCGAGCCACCGTCCCGAGAAATGGAAGAAATTATAAGAAAATACCAAGGTAAGAATATTCCAATTATTCTAGGTTGCGACGCTAATGCACACCACGTAGTGTGGGGCAGTACTGACTGCAACAAAAAAGGTGACTTACTCTTGGATTTTATAGGTACGTCAGGCTTGGAAATTCTTAATGTGGGCAATATCCCCACATCTGTAACCCGAGCAAGACGAGAAGTGTTGGACATCACTATCGCAACAGATAGGATCAGCCAACATATTAAAGACTGGGAGCTAGACGAAAACAGTTCAATGTCAGACCACAAACGAATCACTTTCAGTCTAGAAGCCAAGACAGAGAAGATCCTAACAAGAAATGCGAGGAAAACAGACTGGGTAACATACGAACAACAAATGGAGAAATGGAACCCAGGTCCAGTAACCTTGCTAAGAGACACAACAGAAATAGAACAAGAAGCTAACAGACTAGACGCCGGTCTAAGGGAAGCCTACCACAAGGCATGCCCACTGAAAGAGATAAGTCCAGGGAAGGGTCAACCCTGGTGGACAAAGGCTCTAGAGAAGCAACGAAAAAAGACCAGGCGAGCTCTCAGAAAAGCCCTAGATAAGAACGATGACGAGAGCTGGCTAGAATACAGAAAAGTTAGAAATATATATAAGAAAGAATGCAGAAGGGAAAACCGGAACAGCTGGAAAGCGTTCTGCGCAGGGGTTGAAAAATACGCAGACGCGGCGCGACTAGTGAAAACGTTCTCCAAGGGTAACACCTGCAAACTAAGAAGCATAAAGAACGGAGATGAACTCATCACCGACCCCAAAAGGATACTGGAAGTGATGCTGGGCACACACTTTCCAGGAAGCGTAGAAGACACAGATGATAACTCACCGCCCATCCGAAATCCCATAGTGGAACAGGAAACGAGTGCAATCATCACAGAGGAACATTTACAGTGGAGCGTAAGGTCCTTCCAACCATACAAGGCTGCTGGACCAGACGAAAACTTCCCAAAAATGTTACAGATAGCAATTAGACATATAGGCAAAGATCTACTGAACCTATATAACAGTAGTATCACAACTAAGTATATTCCAAGCAAATGGAGAGAGGTAAGAGCGGTGTTCATCCCGAAACCCGGGAAGATATCGTATCAGGAGGCAAAGTCCTTCAGATGCATCAGTCTCTCCTCGTTCATTTTGAAGACACTGGAGAAAATCCTAGACAGAATAACAAGAGAACAAATAGAGAAAAGCGGATCTCCACTGCACTTAAACCAACACGCATACATGGAGGGCAAGTCAACTGAAACGGCCCTACATAACCTTGTTATAAGAGTGCAAAGATCATTAAGTAACCAAGAATACGCATTAGGCTGCTTCTTCGACGTTGAGGGCGCTTTTGACAAAGCAACCCCCGACTCAATAGAGGACACCCTAAACCGCGAGGGAATTGACAGAGATCTATCAGGATGGGTAAAAAATATGCTTAAACACCGAAAGATACAGGCAGAAATAGCAGGAACAACACACAGAGTAGTGGCAAAAAGAGGCTTCCCCCAAGGGGGGTGCCTATCTCCACTACTGTGGTGCCTGCTAATAGATGAACTAATACAGAAGATAAATGGGATGCACATATATACGCAAGTCTATTCTGACGACGGCGTGCTCCTAATCACAGGAAAAGTCCTCAGTGTCATGTGTGAAATCATGAACAGAGGCCTAAAAGAAGCGTTAGTATGGTGCAGGAGCAAAGGCCTTGACCTAAACCCCGACAAAACTAAATTAGTTTTATTCACCAACAAGAGGAAAATAGAATGTGCTGTACCAGTGAGACTGGATAATCACGACCTAGAGAAAGTTAGGGAGGTGAAATATCTAGGAGTAACCCTGGACAGCAAGCTAACTTTCAAGACTCATATCAGCAACACATGCACAAAAGCTAAAATGGCAATGATGCAGTGTAAAAGGACAATAGGAAGAACCTGGGGAATAAAACCATCGGTAGTGCTATGGATATACAAGGCAATAATTTTGCCAAGAATCCTGCATGGAGCCCTGGTATGGTGGCACAAGGCTGCCACAGGTGAAAACAAGAAAGAACTAGACAAAGTCCAAAGGCTGGCAGCCCTCATGATCACGGGCGCGATGAGGTCCACACCAACAGCCGCGCTAGAAATCATATTAGGGCTGAACCCCTTGGACTTAGAAATAAAAAGAAGAGCCACCGAACAATGGTTCAAACTCAGAAGTATTGGCCTATGGACTGGAAACTTCATGGACAAAGGCCATGCAAGTATAAGCAAGAACATCGAAGAGAAATTGTCAATGATCTTATCCAACAACGACCTTATCAGGAAGGAGAGAATATTTGACAAAAAATACAGAATACATATAGGGACACGAGAAGAATGGCGGATAGATAGACTATCTGCTACACAGACGGATCAAGAAAGGAATTGACTAGTCTATCTGGATCCGGAGTGCATATAAAATGCCAAGATGGAACTGAGATGGATAGGTCAATACCCCTAGGAAGATTTGCAAGTGTCTTTCAGGCAGAGATATATGCCATAAAGGAATGCGCGGAAATAATGAAACACCTGTCCACAACGGGAAATGTGACCATATACAGCGACAGCCAGGCGGCATTGAAAGCGCTTGACAAAGTGGAGACAATATCAGCAACAGTCAAGGAATGTAAGAAATCATTAGATAGACTGGCCGAGAACACCGACCTAACGCTTGCCTGGGTCCCCGAACACGAGGGAAACATTGGCAACGAGCGGGCCGATGAACTAGCCAGAGAAGGTGCTGACGAAAACTTTGTGGGACCGGAACCTCGGTTGCCCATAGCGCACAAAATAGCCAAAGGAGTAATCAGCCACAGAATAAAGGCAGAAAACAACCTAAGATGGAAGACCTCGACTGGAATGAGACAGTCGAAAATCTTCATCAAGGGTATGGATAAGAGAACGACGAGTCATATCATGAAACTCCCAAGAGGAAACATGAGACTCGCCATAGAAGTCATAACAGGACACTGTCGACTAAACAAACACCTTACAGTGATAGGAGTAAAGACTGACCCGAAATGCCCAGAGTGCATGGAGAGCGATGAAACAAGCTTCCACCTGCTGGCGGAATGCCCCATGTACTCATTGACCAGATGGGAACTTCTAGGGTCCGACAGACTATACGAGGAAGACATTAGTAATCTGAAGGTGGAACAGATACTAAGATTTATTAAGGACACAAGGAGATTCGACGGGGGGCCGTGAGAGCTGGATCAACCACACTCTCCCCAAGGTGAGAACTGGGAAAATGGGACGAAATGGCCCGCAAGAGTCGCGGGTGGATCGTCCGTCCGGCTGCCGGCGTCCCCGTTGGAAATAATAATACTTACGTAAGTTCGTCGGAAGAATGTCGTTTGCACCTAAAATATTTCCAACCCTGGACCTAGTTTGTACTGGCTACCAAGGTGATTGCTTCGGTGACGTGGTCGGTAGTGCCTCGGCTTCGATTCTCTCGGTCGAATCAAATATTTGTGTAATCCACAAAATGTTTGTTTCGGAGTTTGGGTGTTTTCTATGTATATTTAGTATGTATTTAGAATTAACAGTCAACTAAGCCCAAACTAAGCCCAAACTAAGCTATAAAGCTTAGTTTGGGCTAGATGATGTTGTATGAGAGTTACCAAATATATTCAAATAAAAATACTATACAGAATGTTATATAAGGGTTATATCAACCTGAAGACACCCCCATCAGCTGATCGCCCAGAACGCTTTTTGATATATTTCGACCGCGAAACAAGTAAAAAAAAGTTCATCATAAAAAGTGATATGCGTTATTTCAAATCAAAACAAACGTGTCCCAACACTAGTGCTTGACGTACTTACTAATAGACAATGGTGGGCGGCGCGGGAGGCGGCGTTGCTCAGCGACCTTGATGCGAAACAGAGACAAAATGTTCCAACCAGGAGCGAGATAGAAGGTTTTTCACAGGCGCGCTTTATTTTGTACTACTTAGGTACTTGATGTCGATGACCCGTATCACCTGATTTTAGCTAGTGTTGTTTAAACAAGAGTGTTTTATTCGGTAATACTGTTTTTTTTTTTCTGGATGATATTTTTTTCTTGTTTGGCGATCGACACCTATCGAAACGGGTTCTGGTCGACCAGCTGATGGGGGGTGTCTTGGGGTTGATATAACCCTTACGTAACACCCTTTATATATTACTAGTAGTCCATAAACTAGTAGGACATCAAAATATATCAGCAGGTGCAACGCGTTTAGTTGAGGAGGATTCGGGGCCCAAAGATGTTCGTCGTAGCACCCTAATTACATGTAGAATACCTATTTTACCACTCGGTAAAATAATTTAACGGTCATGTTTAAAAGAGAACCGCTAAATCTGCGGGCTTTAGTTTGAATAATGTCTAGGTTTTAGTTCACGAACGGGACCATTTATTTTATTTATGCAGCTCATCTGTTACCGGTGTATGTATCTAAGCATATTCTTGCAAAATGACGTCTTTATCCCCCAAGGGGTAGACAGAGGTCTATAATATACCTATATCTTGTTGTTTGCTTTATTCAATAAATTTTATTGAGATTTTTTTATTCAAACTCAAACTCAAAAATATAGGTAACACTTATTAACGTCAGCACATAAGAATTTACATTTAAAGCCAGATTCGCAAAGCAATGGGTGGCGCTAAAGAGAAAGTAACCTGGCAATAAAAACTCCAGGCCACTCTTTTCCAATCATCTTCATAGTATAAAACACATAACGTATCCAGTAAAATGCTGCAACTAATACACCACGCGTGAAGTTATGCGTTAATTTAGATAATTTTGATGTGGTGTTTTTTTTTTCGATTCCGATTTGGCGTTGTTGGTATGTGTGTCAGTTCCGGCATTTTTCAGCCGATTTTCATGAAATTTGGCACAAGTGTTCTTTGTTGCAAGGCGCAATTTTCGTCGAAGGGATTTTTTGAATGGGGGGAAAATGGGGGAGAAATGGGGGGAAAATGCATTTTCAGCCAATTTTCATGAAATTTGGCACATGTGTTCTTTGTTGCAAGGCGCAACTTTTGTCGAAGGGATTTTTCGATTGGGGAGAAAATGGGGGAGAAATGGGGGGAAAATGCGAAAATAACGCGAGGTCTACTGTTCACAGAACCACTAGTCTTTATTAATCAGAGACTTGGGATTGCATTCGCTTCGCTCGAGGATACATATCATTCCATAACCCATGCGAATTCGCATTCTTATTGAAAAAGGTTTTAGATATAATTTTGGCAAGTACAATGTTATAATACTCATACCTCTTACTATAAGCAAATAAATTTATTGTAAACATGTTCTTAATCGACGAAGTTGTTCAAAACTTATCCGATAACTACCAGAACCATGGATAATATAATAAAAGGCAATTTATTATTTTTCCAAAACATTATCTGTGGTTGTGAATCATACCGCATGTCCAAAGGTTATCGAAGTCAGCATTTGATGAGATACAGATAAAGGAAAACGAACCGCAGTGTGTTTGACAAAACAATAGATTTATTACTCGAGAACTTCAAGTTAGGTAAGGTATGCTATCCAGAGTGGAGCTATACTTTTCCCTATCTAATTTAAGCTATTCATACATAAGTTTATATAATTACAATTATATTCATGAAGGTTAGCCAGACATGCACTTCACCAACCCATTTTGCTAGTACTATTGTCACGTAATGGGGCCAAACCTGACCGACAAACGAATATTAATCTATAGGCAACATAAATAAATTTCGAAAAAATAGGAAATATATATTTCGATAAGAATTATAGTAAGATAGTATGCAAGAATATCAGTGGTATGTGCCTACGCCGATGGGACAGAAGCATGATTATATTATCATTATATTTAATGAGAATTATCACAAAACATGACGTAGATATAATAATATAAGTATTTTAACACTGAAACCTTTAATAAATTAAAAAAAGAAAAACATCCGTAATTATGCAATCACTTTAAGGTAAACACTGCATTTACAGACTCAAAAGTTACAAGTAACCTTAAAGTATAAAATATTTTTTCGCTTTTGCTAATCTATAACCTTTATAAGACGTGTATAGAGAAGTAGTGAACTACCTCACAACAGAAGTTGGCGAAGAGCCACGTTTGTTTCAAACAGATTACGAATAGAAAGACTACGTACTCTGTCTAAGCTTACATTTGAACTGTTTTAGTTACCTATTAAAGGCTTAGATCAAAAATACCTAGATTACTGATCAGTGCTTTAAAAACGGCACCACTTCACTTCAGTCCACTATTGAAAATTGCACACTTGGGCGCTTCAGCCGCTTCGCGACCGCGCTGGTAGTAAGACGTTGTTGGACGCGACAACGGCGCTGTACATTGATGGTTTTGTATTGATTACTACGAATTATTTGTATGCCAAGATTCCGCGTTGTATTTGTACTGAATCCAATATCTATAGTATTTTTGAAATTGAAATTTCTATCGCCCTGCAGACATACTTATATGCCTACATAAAGAAAGCACAGTAATCCGACTAATCTCTGAAACAACCAAGACGTTCCTCGCCGGCGAAGAGTGGGGTGTGCCCCGGGCGTGTTGTATGGTGTGCTCAAATACCACTCCCAGGGTTCAAAACCCACGACCTATAGAAGGTCTGATTATAAGACGTATTATTTTTGTATGTATGATAAGTCATAAGATAAATAAAAATAAATACTTAAATAATATTTTTGGCCATTCTCACGCAACGTCATCTAGCCCAAATTAAGCTAATATTAGCTTGTGCTATGGGATCTAGATAACTGATAAACATACTTATATATTTCTAAATACATGCATATTATATACATAGAAAACACCCATACTCCGAAACAAACATTTGTGGATCACACAAATAATTTGAAAAATAAATTGGATTCAGCAGTCGCATACTCATACCACTGCGTCACCCCGAGACAGTCAAATTCTGTTTCTTGTATCTTGGACCATCTACTATTTAATTAAGTGCAAACTCTATGAAAGTTAGCTCAGTTAATTAGGTAGTTTCAGTTATTTGCTGCTGGAGAACTTGTGTGATATTGTGTAACTTTTTATTTAACTTATTATGATACTTTGTTGTTCAACCAACAGAGGGCTTGTAGCGAAAGATTAAATATTCATTACATAGCGAAAGTTCAAATAAGTAAATTGTGTTTGGATATTTTATATGATGGAGTTATATAATGCTAGATTGATGAAAGGGTTATACGAGTGTAAACAGATGGTAGGGTGAGGGTTGAGAGAGACAAGTCTGTTATTTTAACTACTCTTTTGCTAAACTATTCTATAATCGGTAGTCTAAAGCCTACCACACACAGTGGTGGCAGCATAAGAGCCTGACCTGCCAGCAGTGCCGCCGATAATGCTGCCAGCACTGTGTGTGGCAGACTTAGTTAATAAATCATCAACATCCACCGAGCTTTTTCCCAACGCAGTTGGGGTCGGCTTTCCAGTGTAACTGCGATTCGGCTGAACTTCGATATTTTTCGTGAAGCAACTGCCATTTTTGACCTCCACAACCCATGGGCGATATCGAAGTTCTGCAGTTAGACCGGTTGGAATTTTGATTTAGGGCTCCAACTACCCCTAAGGACTGCCATAGATGTCCGTATGACACGGACTTAGTTAATAAATATGAATAATATTTTTTTTTATAAAATCTTAATATCTTCGTAAATTCGTAACGCATGTCTGGGGTGAAGCTATGGAAAGGCACGGCGAGTCCTTGGCGATTAGCCTGGAAATCGCCAAAGCCTTCGATAGAGTCTGGCATGCTTCGCTCTTCTCCAAGCTTCCGGCATATGGTCTACCTCCTCAACTGTGCAGCTGGATGGCCAGCTTTCTAAACGAACGCCGAATGCAGATCCTCTGCGATGGCCAGGCTTCTCGCTTTTTGCAAGTGAATGCCGGGGTGCCCCAGGGGTCCGTGCTGTCACCAACTCTCTTCCTTCTGCATATCATTGATATGCTATCCCTCGGGAACTTAGATCAAACATACTATAGATATTGGATTCAGTACAAATACAACGCGGAATCTTGGCACTCGAATACTACGAGTTTATAGGTAATTATTACAAATATCATCTATAAAATAAACAAGATTGTACATTGATGGTTGACATAGAAATAATTCGTAATAAATA
>CAUVZR010000057.1:7500-44939 GCA_963556515.1 Nudaria mundana | reverse complement strand
TAATTTGCCGTTTGGACAGCTTTACATTCACATCATGTTTCTTAAATTTACTTTTATATTAGGTACTATTCTATTTATTTCTTATCCTTTATACTTTATACATTTCCTTATATATATTTCTCTGCGCATATATGTCGTACAATATTACATAATATTGGTACATAATGCCTATTTTCCTCCATTTCGCTTGTGTGCTGTTTTTATAATTTTTTCACAGTATTGGATAAATTCTTGTCTATGATTTTTCAGCATGATGGACAAGTTTGCTGTATTTAAATTAACATTATTCAAGGTTTCAAAATTTAAACGATCAACCATATGGACTGGGCATTCAAGTATAAGGTGCATGATGGTTTCCTGTACGTCCGGGTCGCAGGCGCACGATGGGCTCGCCTTACACCTGAAACGGTGCAGGTATTCTGCGAACCCACCGTGGCCCGTAAGCAGTTGTGTTGTTGTGCCAGCGACCGGCATCTTGCGGACGATACTGTACGCCTCCACTGCACAAGGGAGGAAAAGCTTGGTGACGGAGGCGGTCGTACCTTCTTTGTACCTCTCATTCCACTCGCGAAGCGTGCGCTGACGCAGAACACGCTTCACGAATGAAACCGGGTACAAACCGTAGTCCGGTGCCTTCTTCAATTTCAGAGCCGCCTCCTTGGCGAGCACGTCGGCTCGCTCATTGCCCTCCAGCCCGGCGTGGGCCTTGACCCAGAATAAGGAAATTTCCTTACCCTGGGCCATGCCTTGCCGAATGGCGGTTCTGGCTTCCACTGCCAGGGGATGGAGGGCATGACGGTTAATCACCGTCAGGAGTGCGGCTCTGCTATCGGAGAAGATGCCGAACGTGGTAGCGCCACGCCTGAGAATCTCACTGGCCGCTCTGCACAGCGCCAGTAGCTCGGCCTGGTAGACGGTGCAGTGCGGCGCGAGAGCAAGTTTGAGGGCCTTGGTTTCGGCCGCGTTATTCCAAAACGATAACGCTGCACCGACCCGGCCCTCAATCTTGCTCCCGTCCGTAAATATTCGAACGTCGAAGTTATTCGAGTTTTGTAGTTGTTCCTCGTCTACCAGGTCCGAAAACTCCAAAGCGGTGTGCACAGCGGGGTGAGGACCCTCGATTGCTCGGGCCATCCGTTCAGTCTCCCAGTCCCCAAGCCCTAGCTGGCCAACTCCTCTCTTGGCCTCATACAATGAGGCCACCTCATGAATTCTGAGGTCCAGAGGGAGCAGGCCAGACAGGACCAGTGCCGAGTTCAGGGAAACCGTCCGGTAGGCCTTACACAATTTCTGGGCGAAACCGCGCTGTACCACGTTCAGCTGCTTTTGGACGCCAAGCTTGTTCGCCGTTGTGTGCCAAGCACTGGCTGCGTACAATATCGTCGGCTCCACGGCAGCTACGTAGATCGTCCGGATCACCTCGGGGTGCAATCCCCAGCTGATCCGGGCCATCCGCGCAAGCTTGTGGTAGATGCCGATCGCTTTTCTGCAAGTGTTCTTAATGTGTGTGTTGAACGTGAGCTTGTGGTCGATGGTTAAGCCTAGTACTTTAACTTCTTCAGAGAGGCCGATGGCCACCCCGCCCATGTGCAGGCGTGGGGTATCGTACTTTAATCGTCGCGTTATCAGCATTGCGCACGTCTTGTGCGGCGCAAATTTGAGCTTATTTTCGATACCCCACTCCCGCACATACGCGAGGGAGGCATTGGCCTGCATTTCTATTTCCATAGCCGAGTCTCCATCGAACACCAACACCACATCGTCCGCGAACGCCTGTACATACGTCATCTTTCGCTCCAGTCCATCCAAAAGCGGATTCAGAAGTAAGTTCCACAGTAAGGGACCTCCGATCGAACCTTGAACGCACCCTTTGTCCGTAGAGCGGCTGCACTCCTCGCCCGCGTACCTTACCCTTACCTTCCTTTCACTAAGGTAGCTGCTGACCACCCGCCTCAAGTTCGAAGGACACCCTTCCTCCGCCAGTCGGACTTTTATGGCCGGCCACCAGGCGCTGTCGAAGGCACCCTCTATGTCCAAGGACACCATAGTGACCATTCTCTTCGCGTCGAGCTTGGTCACTATGTGCCCCATGAGGTCATAGAGGGCGTCTTCGGTGCTCTTCTGGGGCATAAAGCCGTACTGGCGAGGATTCATCCTTGGTAAAAGATGGAACTTGAGCCGGGTGACCAGCATCCTCTCGTACACCTTTCCCAAGACGGGTAACAGGCCGATTGGTCTGTACGACTTGGGAACTGTGTACGAGTCCTTTCCGGGCTTCTTCAGCACCACCACCACGGCTTCCTTCCATATCTTAGGAAAGTAGCCGTGCCGGAGGCACTGATTAAGCAGCTTGAGGAAGTATAAGGGGTCGGCCCTGACAGCGTGAGTGCAGATGTCGGATGTAAATCCATCCGCCCCCGGAGCTTTCTTGGGGTTGAACCTATGAAGGGCATCGTGCAATTCCTCGAGAGTAAAAGGTGGGTCATCTCCATGATGACCCTCGCCGCTGTCGTCGTCATCCATCTCTGCTGCCTTTTTTCTAATGGCACGATGCCCCTCGTTATCCTCCTCGACTCTATCTTCTGGGTAGAAGGTTTGAGCGAGGAGGTTGGCTGAGCCCCAAGAATCCAGGTGGTTTCCATTTTGAATAAGAGGCTGATCTTCTTCCCTCACTGTGGCCCTCCCTAGCACTCTATAAATCCCCTCCCATACTCCCTCCCTGTCCTGCTTTCCGCAGAAGGCCTTCCAACTTTCGACCTGTGCCTTTTTTACTTCGCTTTCATACATCTCCTTTTGCTCTAGATATCGCAGAACTACCCTCTCTCTTCGGACCGGGCATGCATTCCGGATCCGACGCCTTTTGGTGTTGACGGCCCCTCTCAACTCAGCAAGCCTCTCCGACCACCACGGCATAGTGACAACATCTTTATTCTTTATACGAGGAATGCTATCCTCACAGGTATCACTTATGATGTCGGTGTACGCCCCAATGACGGTCTCCAATTCCTGCGTATTCGCAATATCCTGGAGACTGTTTTGCTGGTCATGGAGCGCACCGACCATCTGTATGCCAAATCTCTCCCAATCCGCCTTTTTTGTGTGATACCTGCGAGTTGTTCTCTTAATGGAGATACCCGATGACTTAATTAAATTGATGTTGAACACTATGCCGTTGTGGTCCGAGCTGGGCGCGAGGGTCTCGTCAACCCGCCAGCCGTCGACTCGCGGAAGCATGTCACAAGAACAAAACGTGACGTCCACGTAGCTGCGATATCTTGTTACACCCCTGACAGTGTCGAAAGTTGGAATGTCTCCACTATTCAGGACCTGAAGGGCCCATTCATTTAGGGCACCACTCAGTGTGACGCCCCTAGGACATTCTGTCGTGCCACCCCACCAGGCACTCTTCGCATTGGCATCCCCTCCGAAGATAACAGACCGTGGTCCCAACGTACGGACGACTCTACTCAAGGTCTCCAGGTACGGCACAATGGGTTCGGAGGGTTCGAAGTAGAAGGATACCAGCGTGATCGTCCAGGCGCTGGTCCGGATCCCCACTACCGCCACATTGTCGGTAGTGAGTTGCGGGTACTGAATGACGTCCAACGTCGAGTCAAACACGACGATGGCCGCCTTTACAGTCCCATCTCCTTGCCCAGCGTTCTGGAAGACCCTGACGCCCTGGTATCCCCGCATCCGATTCCCATTGCCCACGTAAGGCTCCTGGTTAGGTTAGGTTAGGTTAGGTTAGGTTAGGTTAGGTTAGGTTAGGTTAGGTTAGGTTAGGTTAGGTTAGGTTAGGTTAGGTTAGGTTAGGTTAGGTTAGGTTAGGTTAGGTTAGGTTAGGTTAGGTTAGGTTAGGTTAGGTTAGGTTAGGTTAGGTTAGGTTAGGTTAGGTTAGGTTAGGTTAGGTTAGGTTAGGTTAGGTTAGGTTAGGTTAGGTTAGGTTAGGTTAGGTTAGGTTAGGTTAGGTTAGGTTAGGTTAGGTTAGGTTAGGTTAGGTTAGGTTAGGTTAGGTTAGGTTAGGTTAGGTTAGGTTAGGTTAGGTTAGGTTAGGTTAGGTTAGGTTAGGTTAGGTTAGGTTAGGTTAGGTTAGGTTAGGTTAGGTTAGGTTAGGTTAGGTTAGGTTAGGTTTTTTTTTTTTTTTTTTTTTTTTTTTTTTTTTGCGCGCCTCTGCCAATGGCAGAGCCTATTCTACAACGTTACAATACTGGTCTACCTATTCAATCGCCAGCCCTCTCAGGGCTCATTATATTTTTAGCTAGACTTACACCCGTATTCGCCGGCCACGCCACGAGGTGCGCGGTCGCTATGCACTGGAAAACGGTGATTGACCAGTGCACGCGCCGCACACCCCGTGGCGCGGCCCGCGAATACGTCGTTTTGTTTTTATATTAATCATCTTTCATTCTAGTTCTCTAATATCATTCCATTTCTTCTTTTATGCCTCTCGCACTTTCATACTGCCTTTCACTCTTTTGTGTGGGGGGATTATTTGGGTATTGCGCTTTATTTTCTTTATTTCAATTTCTTTTACACTTTTCTTAACTAATTTACATCTCTTATTTCTAACATTATAAATTTTTAACAAACTGTTTATTTCTTATTTCTATTTATCCTAGAAATCCTTAACTACTTATTTTATTAATCACACAATTCTACTTTTTAATAACAATATTTTCTTACACCTTTATTTTACATTTGAGCAGTTTTTAACTTAAGCTTATACATTTTATTTCTATACTACTATTTTCTTTTTGTTAATACATTGTTTTTACCATCTACTTGCGCATATGTTGTGCAATATTATCATAATATTGGTACATATATGATTTATTTGCCACCATTCCTTTTGTGCACTGTGTTTATTATTTTCTCGCTGTATTTAACGAATTCTTTTCTAAAATCTTTAAACATAATGGGCAAGTTTGCCCTGCTCAATGTAATATTGTTTCTAGTCTCAAAGTTATGGCGGTCAATGATATGGACTGGGCATTCAAGAATTAAGTGTATGACTGTTTCGTGTACGTCCGGGTCGCAGGCGCACGATGGGCTCGCCTTACACCTGAAACGGTGCAGGTATTCTGCGAACCCACCGTGGCCCGTAAGCAGTTGTGTTGTTGTGCCAGCGACCGGCATCTTGCGGACGATACTGTACGCCTCCACTGCACAAGGGAGGAAAAGCTTGGTGACGGAGGCGGTCGTACCTTCTTTGTACCTCTCATTCCACTCGCGAAGCGTGCGCTGACGCAGAACACGCTTCACGAATGAAACCGGGTACAAACCGTAGTCCGGTGCCTTCTTCAATTTCAGAGCCGCCTCCTTGGCGAGCACGTCGGCTCGCTCATTGCCCTCCAGCCCGGCGTGGGCCTTGACCCAGAATAAGGAAATTTCCTTACCCTGGGCCATGCCTTGCCGAATGGCGGTTCTGGCTTCCACTGCCAGGGGATGGAGGGCATGACGGTTAATCACCGTCAGGAGTGCGGCTCTGCTATCGGAGAAGATGCCGAACGTGGTAGCGCCACGCCTGAGAATCTCACTGGCCGCTCTGCACAGCGCCAGTAGCTCGGCCTGGTAGACGGTGCAGTGCGGCGCGAGAGCAAGTTTGAGGGCCTTGGTTTCGGCCGCGTTATTCCAAAACGATAACGCTGCACCGACCCGGCCCTCAATCTTGCTCCCGTCCGTAAATATTCGAACGTCGAAGTTATTCGAGTTTTGTAGTTGTTCCTCGTCTACCAGGTCCGAAAACTCCAAAGCGGTGTGCACAGCGGGGTGAGGACCCTCGATTGCTCGGGCCAGTAGTGAGTTATTGGGCATTCTACCCCACCTTAGTTCCATCGGTTATCTTCGATAACCTCAGTCACGGTGGGGTAGAATGCCCAATAACTCTGTGGGGTAGAATGCCCAATAACTCTTTGTAAAATCATTTACCTAAGCCAACGTTCCACATTTTAATGCCGTTCAATACACTACCGTTCCGTCAATGGTTAACCAATTTCACTTGCTAGATGATTGCTTTCGTACAGCAAACTAACCCGATGCATGTTTGTTAACTCAGTCACGGTGGGGTAGAATGCCCAATAACTATGTGGGGTAGAATGCCCAATAACTCTTTGTAAAATCATTTACCTAAGCCAACGTTCCACATTTTAATGCCGTTCAATACACTACCGTTCCGTCAATGGTTAACCAATTTCACTTGCTAGATGATTGCTTTCGTACAGCAAACTAACCCGATGCATGTTTGTTAACTCAGTCACGGTGGGGTAGAATGCCCAATAACTATGTGGGGTAGAATGCCCAATAACTCTTTGTAAAATCATTTACCTAAGCCAACGTTCCACATTTTAATGCCGTTCAATACACTACCGTTCCGTCAATGGTTAACCAATTTCACTTGCTAGATGATTGCTTTCGTACAGCAAACTAACCCGATGCATGTTTGTTAACTCAGTCACGGTGGGGTAGAATGCCCAATAACTATGTGGGGTAGAATGCCCAATAACTCTTTGTAAAATCATTTACCTAAGCCAACGTTCCACATTTTAATGCCGTTCAATACACTACCGTTCCGTCAATGGTTAACCAATTTCACTTGCTAGATGATTGCTTTCGTACAGCAAACTAACCCGATGCATGTTTGTTAACTCAGTCACGGTGGGGTAGAATGCCCAATAACTATGTGGGGTAGAATGCCCAATAACTCTTTGTAAAATCATTTACCTAAGCCAACGTTCCACATTTTAATGCCGTTCAATACACTACCGTTCCGTCAATGGTTAACCAATTTCACTTGCTAGATGATTGCTTTCGTACAGCAAACTAACCCGATGCATGTTTGTTAACATGAACACGTTAAGATCACATTTTTAAGATAGATAAAGGTGGGACAGAATGCCCAATATCACTTTGGATTGGGAAATAACGTAACTAAACGAATATTCCACATTAATATCATTTGAGCACGCTGTCCCACTGTTCGTACGTTCGCTGAAGCTCCTTGCATGTTCATTAGGGAACTATTTTGTAGAATCACAATTACGATAAGCTAAAACGTACTTACCATTTTATGTCTTATAATTTGTACATTCTAGAATATAGCGAAAAACGTAAACTTGTTCGTCATGATGATAGTTTTATAAATGCTGTAGGATATTAAATTAAAAAACTGAAAACCATATAATAATATATTTTTTTTTTTATTTTTTTTTTACAGTTTTACTTAGTTTAGTTTATTAAAATAATTATAATTTGTTAAGTCTAGGTACTTATATAAGACAGGACAGCACACTTAATTCTAGTTAAATCCAATAAGCTAGCAGTCCCGTTATTAGTAGACCTTAGTCCGGTATAACGGGTCTGATCACAAGACATCATGTCACAGGGCTAGTTACGTCACTTTCACACTACATGTAGGATCTCAAATGATATATACATCACAAAACTTCGTGTTTAGTGCACATAACATGTGAATATTATTTGCTTATTTTATGCTAACTTATAAAAGGTACGTAGCTTATAAAAGTTCTGTAAGAAGAGCGGATTTTCCTGATGCAAGCATATATTTGTGCAATAGGAGATCTCTCCAAACATTGTAGTCATGTACTTAAAAGAAACAGTAAATAAACATTTTTATTTACTAATTTAAAAATTAAAAATATTGGTATGACCCCATGCTCGAGTTGAAATCTTATCTTTTGCAATTACTCTTTTATCATCATCACCAGACAACGCAATTTTTGTTACAGCACATGTAAATAGCTCATGTTTTATTGACTTAAATAAAACATTTGTTTTATGAACAATGTCACCATCATAAAGTGTTTTTTCATAATCAGTAACGTTAAGGTCACGTACAACATTCTTTTTAATACCCTTGGCTTTTTTAATTGTGCTGTGAATGGTGTTGATACAATATAACTTCGATCTCAATCCAACAAATTCGCTTATTATTTTACCAGCCATTTCATCTTTAAACAAGCCTGGTATTTTTTTGTTCTGTATGGGTAAAGTATACACATTATTTTTACAAAAATTGCTGGTGTCAAAGTAAGATAAAAAGTTATTTTTTATGTCTTCATAGAAATCATGGGTTTGTATTTGATACACAAAACTATCTGTATCCGTGTAACACATCCGTATCCTATCCTTGTAAAAAGGTTGCATTACTGAATAGTGAAAATCATACATATGACTTTTTGATAATTCTAGAACAGCAAAGCCAATATATATTGGTTTGTTCAAAGTTATTTGTTCAGGATTTAACTGCACCGCTACTAGATTTTTAGTGAAAACCGTTGCACTATGGAAATTTGGACGAGCAATAAGGTTTTGTGCGCATTTTCTTCTTTTAGTTATGTTTTTGATATCTCGCCACTGAGAAACTAAATGGACATTAACCCTGTTTTCAGTATTTTCTAAAGTTTTTCCAAATACACTATTATTCAAGAGCTTAAAAAAATCTTGTTCGAAAGTTGAAGAACTTTTTTGTCTCAGTTTGGTATTTAAATCAATATATTGTTTTAAATATGGGCTTTGTCGAAAACTGATTATTCTATGAATCTTCTTCAATATTAACCCATGTTTCATACAAGTTTGTAAATGCACGTAATGAATAACATATTTAAATTTATCATATAAATTAGGGATTAGCTTAGAACTCTTTCCCCCGGGGGGTATAAATTTTTCAGAACAAAATGGTAAATCGTTGTGTAAGTTATGCAAACGCTTAGGGTATACTATATCCACTTCCAAAATAAAACCACAATCTGCATCAATTGCAATTTTCGTTATATCTAAATTGTTAATTTCTTGTTGAGTGAGAAATTTGAAGTTGGATAATGGTAAGTATTGACACATACTATACCCATACAAATTATTACAATCTATATAAGAGACATAGGAATCAGGTTCCGAAGATTTGTAATCCGGTAAGTATATGTTATTTGCTTTCGCATGCCTGTGAGAGCAGAGGCACACTCCTCCTCTTATACCACTTTGTAACATGCGTATCATAGACAAGTCATTAATTAGTTCCAATTGAACACATGTTTTTAATAACATAGCGTCAAAAGATAAACTGGGTGCAGTTAAATAAAAAGCTGGATCTAAGTGATAATGTCGTTTACAAGTCTGTCTAAAATTTTCAAAAATATCTGCTAATAAAAGCACATCAGTTTGTAGGTATAGATCCGTATAACCACCTAAACTAGTAATTCTAAATGTTGA
Organism: Nudaria mundana; assembly: GCA_963556515.1. NCBI lineage: Eukaryota > Metazoa > Arthropoda > Insecta > Lepidoptera > Erebidae > Nudaria > Nudaria mundana. The sequence goes on along the minus strand of CAUVZR010000057.1, from coordinate 35,711 downwards.
CCAAACTAAATGTGCATGTCGGTAATCATCTTCAGAAACATTTTCATCATTGAGGGAACTATAAAAGTATTTCTTTGGAGGCAAACATTTTTCATCATACCGTTTCCACGAATCCATGTATTCATATGGATAAATGCCTTTGCGAGTAAGTAATTGGAATTCATCTCGGACAGGGAAGTGATTTTGTAAATTTTTAAACATTTCTGGTTTTAAAGTTTTACATAATTTGTTTAAGCTTGTCCCCAAAAATTTAAACGAATCAAGAAAACGCATTTGAAAAAACTTATTATATGAAACTGATACAAATTTCGTAAATGAGATATAGTTTTCTTTATTTTTAGGTATTATCTTTATTTCACCAGGGACGTCACCCAATGCTTTAATAAATAAATGACAATCATAACCAGCTAAGTTATGAAAAAAAATGGGGACAAATGCAGGGCATTTATATTGCAAATTACAAAACGAATGCGCAGCTCCACGATAGCGACCGGTAAGATGACAATGATCACGGACTTTGTCCCAAAAAAGAAAGTTTTGACATATATGACAACGTGTTGCATTTTCAAAATCATACCTGTCCTCCGTGGAAAATATCATTACAGCTGGTGACTTAATTATATCATAAATTTTTTGCACGTCTTTAATTATATAGTCAACAAACCGCTTATCACAGTCTGGACCTCGATATGACACGTAACGATTATAGCTAGGTTCATCAGAGCATACAATATAATAACCAAAAGCAACCGGTACGTGTTGGTGAAACATATTCATATTTTTACTAGAACAATTAGGCTCAGTACTTGTTTGTAGCATCGATTCAAAATCTGCATAAATACAAAAAGGCATAGTTTGTTTCCGTTCATAGTTTTTAAACTTAATTACTGAACCTCTGTTTGGAAGGACAGTTACTATACCTCCACATAAATGGTTGTTAAGTTCGTCAGCGGTATTGAAAAATATCAAACATAAATCGCAAAGATGTAATCTGCTGTGATGAGATGTGACTTGACTTCTAAAAAGTCTGGAACAGTCTTTGATCAAGCAATAATGAGAAGAATTATTATTTTCTAAAAACAGAAGGTGTATCATTTTTCCGCTGTATTTAAGGTTGAATTCAGATTTATACAAAGGACCTACAAAGTTTTTGTGATTTTTTAAACCATAAATTATAAACTTTATATGTGGATTGTTTTTTTCAAATGTTCTAATATCATTAAAGGTTACAGGAAAAGACATTCCTCTTAAGTTAAATATTTCTCGAAAATTAGGATAAGAAGACGTTCTTTCAGGGTGTTTCTTAACTGGATATAAAGCCGCTGTTACACACCATAAAAAACAATAGTGATCATTATTCAAAATATTCAAACATGCTTTTTTAGCCTGAATTAATTTGGGTAAACTGATATAACTAGAACCACCAAGTGGTTGGTATTTATTGAGATTCATCTCAACATACAAATTGTTTATAAATGTCCATCCACTATCACGACCTTCAAACTCTTCAATAGATGTTTTTAAATAATTAACTGTTTCAATATACAATTTTTCGAAATCGAAGTTAGAATATAATATTTTATTTTTGGTTCCAAAAGATTTCACTTCTTGTGAATTATCTTTGAATTTTAAAAATGTACCAAAAAACTCAAAGTTTACCTTAACACAAGTATGCTTAGCAAGGAATTCATTTAAAAGAGATTTTAATCGGTCAAAAATGCTTGAAAAAAAGGATTCAATTGACGCTCCTTGATGTTCATCACGAGCTAATATTTTATAGGTTAATATACGACTGCGAAACGCTGAGTTTATGATTTCTACACCATCACTATGTTTTATTGTTTGACTACTTTTCCTATGTGAACTACTTCGCAAATGTCCTACCCATGATTTACTGGGTACTGATGTGTTACACGCAGTACAAAAAGGCATTATTATTAAATAAAATATTTGCTCCTACAACACTAAGTTTAAAACATAAAAAATTAAAGAAATTTATGTATTATAGATCTACACACTTAAAAAAGTTTGCGATCACTTTGAAAATTAGATACTTATATTTGTGATATAGAAGATTTTTTCTGATAAGATTCTAAAAATATTAAAAATTAGAATTAGAACGTGAAACAATAAAGATTAAACGTAGGTAAACATTTTCTGTTGATTGGGTTAAATTTGAAAATATATCAGCTTTGTAAGTGATCTCAAACTATTTTTGATGTGTGTATATTATAATAATATACATAAGGTATATCTATAAAAATTAAATCTACTTTATAAAAATCTTATCCGCATAATGCACTGGTTCAGTGTCTTGAAATTCATTATATGCATGTCCTAGAAAGTCTTGAAGTGACTCCCAAGATAGTGAGGACTCATCGCACTGTAATTTTACAGTCACCAACGCTGTCCTGTAGCGCACATCAGGGGCGTGTGATATGTAATCGTTGGTTTTATAGAGTTTAAAATCAACCACATACCCTCCTTCCGTTTTCTTGGAGCGACGAGACGCCCCAGATGAAACACGACTTGAGAAACTGGAAGCTAAGTCGCGCCGTGGTTCTCTGCAACTGCCTTCTTCAGCCCGCAAAATATTCAAAATATTTGTTTTCTTCGTTCTGTAAATAGAAAAAAGTGTTAATTATAAAAGTACTTATTCAAAGTGACTAAGAACTTGGGATCAAAACACAAAAAGTTATAGTATTTAAACGTGTAGGTATTGAAACGTACAAGTATTGTCAAAAGATCTATCTATGTATATAAATTAAGTGTGTCACTCATTTGTGTAAAATTAAGTTAAAGGTGTAAACTACACCTTATTCAATTTTAATTAAAATGTGACGATGTTAAACTTAATTAAAATGTGACGATGTTAAACTTAGTTGAACATAATGAAACCTACCTCTTTGTGGTGTTAAACTCGGGTGAAGTGTTTTTTCGTTGTACACTTTGGGTGCAGCTGGGCTTGGGTTGTTTTTGCTTTTTCTCTATCACCTGTTTGCGTTTCTTTGGTGCTACACACTCAGACTCTACTACAGAAGAAGTTTCAAACTCCGAATCAGACCTGTTAAAATACAATCAAATTATAAACAAATATATTCCCAAGATTTTCCGAATAGATATATTGCTAGCATCACGGCTGATTATAGATAATGCAGCCGGCGGGAATTAACCAAGCAACTCACTACTCAGTGGGATAACATAATCAGTAATCACATTTTATAATAATATGCGTTAATAATTATCAGCCGGCAGGAATTAACCAAGCAACTCAGCTGGATAATAATTAACTAAATAATAATTAATAATTATCAGCCGGCAGGAATTAACCAAGCAACTCAGCTGGATAATAATTAACCAAATAATAATTAATTTAATAGCACTTACTCACATTTTCTTGTTGGAGAAGATCACTGGAAGATACTGGAGCGAATGTAATTTATTTGAAAAATTGATGGGTTTTTATACATAAAAAGTATCAATTCAGCAAATATCACCTCCCAACAAAATTAAAACTTAACTTATTATTTATATAGGTGTATTAATTAATTTATGTTACTTACGACTATTTAAATCAAAATGATTGAAAACTCATTTCGTCTAATTGCACTTTTGTTATTACAATTGAAATACAAAACCATGTCTTTACCAACACCGCCAAAGCTAATTCCGATTAATTCCGACGAATGTTATGATTTCTGTATGATACATATAAAATGTAATTATAATTTATGTAGGTATGTTCGTTGATCGTCGTCGATAAGTATATGATATGGTAACTATATAATTATGTATAGATAGGTACATGAATAGTATTAATGAAATATACTCATACCATTGTGCAGAAGTAAAATTATGCAATTTATTGGTGATTTAGGTAAGGACCGTCGTCTATACCTAAATCACCAATATAAGCTGACCGTTAGTACACGGTAGGTATTTAATTATTTTTAAAAGGTAGACGTACCCTGGAAGTTACCTAGTTTGCGTCACAATTATAGAAGTTTCAAATTGCTATGCACGGTTTTTATGGGTGTGTGTGTGTGTGTTAGTGTGTGGAAGCAAGGTATCTGTTAGTTTACTTACTCAGCGATACAATATTAAAACGACATCGTATTAACCGACTTCTAAAAAGGTGGTTACTTTATTTATCTGTAGGTATGTTGGTTTATGGTTCTCAAATTTGATACAAGGTATGGTTAACGGTATTCTATTAAAAATCCTTTGGAATCGTTTCGATAAAAATAATTTTACAAAAATATTACTACAGACTTATCCCACAAATATGTTAACAAACATTACAAATAATCATTTAAAATATAACTTTTAAATATTAGTAAATAGTTTTGGTATGTGCTTAAACTATATGGTAATACACCTCTTTTTATCCAAGTCGGCTAACAACGTACCTTTATACAAAGCTACGACCAATGTTAAGTCAGCAGTTTGTTCATGTATGTTCTACTTGTTTACCTATGTGTGTTATCGCCACATCGACACATCGTTCCTATACGCGAGGAATGTCTCATATTCTGTTCCCACAATATCTACCATTTGCATCGAGCTACCAAACACGCAGTGCACTACGTCCTTCAGAGGATTAAAAGGAAGATCCAAAATAAAAGCAATGTCATGTAAGTAATTACTTATAATGTTAATTATTTGATTTATAATTCTTTGTTAGTTTACCTACTAAATATCTAATTTATTAGGCGACGTAGTTTTCTATGGAAGTCCTTTAAATTAAATTTTATACGATTATCCTTAATTTTCGTATAACATTTAAGTTCTGTACAAAATTCAAAAGTTGTAAATAAAATAATGAACGCTGAAATATTTAATCTCTTGCTAGCACTTAATTGCACATAAAGTAGAATATTTTATCAAATTTGAATAGGCTCTGGTGTCTCAATTAGAGTGGCTTCCGAAGAAGTTGTGTAGGTTTGACATATTCGGACTACATTTGCCGATTTTCAATAATTAGACTTAAACCTACATTTAATTTTATTTTCAGATATTTTATCATCACGGATGAAATTGACAAGGAACCCTCATGGACAGCGCGGTGAACCACATAATCAATTTGTAAGTAGATACCTATATATTTTGGTCATTCCAAAAAGTGTAAAATTAAAGTAGCACGTAGTTATACATAATGTAGAATATTTTATCAAATTTGAATAGGCTCTGGTGACTCAATTAGAGTAGCTCCCAAAGAAGTTGTAGAATATAATATCATCAGTAAGGAATAATGTAGGTATTCTTTAGAATAGCTGGAGAGTTTAGACAATACAAAATATAAAATATTAGGAATACCTATTGTAGTTTATTTCGTATGATACTAACTGATAAGGTGCCTATAGGTATTTAACTGGTCACCCGATTCTATATTAGTATGTCGAATAAATTAAAATAAGCAATTACATAATTATTGTCTTTTTATTATATTCCTTATCTGATATTGATAACGAAATACGTCATCATTCACGTTACAACACGTTTGAAATTCATAAGAATTTCACAACTATTAAGTAGGTGCATAACAATAACATTTTGCACATACGAATTATTGAATGGTTGAATTTCAAGTTCTAACTTGATCATCATACCAATAAATGCTTTATGTCAGCATAATTTGATATATCAACTGCGTTAGAAAAAATATTATTACCTAGTTCATTCTTTATTAAACAGTCAATACGAGCATATCTAACATGGTAGGTATTTTATAACTTTCAATCTATTGAAAATTTCAATCTATTTACAAAATACTTAGTATGATTTATTACTAATGTTTTAAATAATTTTCAGAATACCAACTTAAACAAATTTTCAAACGGAATAGAAGAGAGCTCTCCTGAATATCTTCCAGACCTGCAAGATCAGTTCGACTTGGACAACGCAATGAATAGACCTTGGATAATAACACCCAATGAAGAAGTAAAAATAAACAAAAAGAAAACTAATCGAAGAAGACCAATTACAAACAAACGCAGTGCATTGAATTCCTATATTATTAACAGTGAAAGAAGAAAAGGACGACGTTTAATAAAAATTACGATCAAGGAACTCAGTGAGTCAATGGACGACGAAGATGAAGGTAAGGACATAATCACTGCACAGTATATTGTACAAGATACGGTAGATGAGATATCGGATCAAGCTGAAAAATTAATTCACAATATTTCCAAAAAATTGTGTGGCTACTCATATCACATTTTTTAATTAGGTAATAATTCATTAATGTAACTAGTAGATAAAGTGATGACATATTTAGATTTTATTAAAATTTTATTTACTGTGAAAATATGTGTTAAAAAAATTTCAATATTAAGTTGTGTGTTAAAAAATAAAAACCATAGGTAATAATTGTGTGGCTACTCATATCATATTTTTTAATCAGGTAATAATTTATTAATGTAAACTGTGTAAACTGTGTAAAAAATGTGTAAACTAGTGATGACATATTTAGATTTTATAAAAAATTTATTTACTATGAAAATATATGTTAAAAAATTATAAATATTAAAAATGTGTGTTAAAAAATAAAAAACCATTTACTTTAAAAAATTGTTTTATTTATTAAAACTGCGTATAGGAAGACATATTACCTTTCTTGCTCTATTAAATAGTTCTTTATACATAAAACATTTTTAAGTGCACATTGTTTAATGTGATTAATACAATTAAAACTGGTTTCAATATTTGAATATTTGTTATGCAACAGTGATAAATTTGGACACTTGTCTTCACCAAGATCTATACAAATACAATTCATACAAAGATCTTGAATCCACTTAACTTTTTCTAAGCCCTTCACAATAATTTCTTTATTTTCTAGATAAGGAACAATTATACGTCGAAATTCTCTATAGTCGATATAACCTTCATTCCAGTAAATCCCTCTGTTTCTCTCCAACCACGTAACTTGTTTTTTTTCATCCGTAGTTAAGTATTTAAATAAGTATGGAGGCTTTATTAAGAACGTTTGGGTATAAACACGAGTGGCCAGAGCTAATTCCTTGACTATAAAGTTATTACAAGTGTCTTTAAAGCCCTGGACATCCACTATAATCGTATTCGGGTTCATGATAATTTTCTCACAGTGCTGCTTAATGGTTTATACTCAATTATACAGTCGTTCAATATAAGACAATATGCCGAAGTTTGATCTGGTATATCAATGTCACTTTCAATTTCCACTCTGACATCCACAACAGGACCCGACTTAAGATTATCTGGTTGTCTAGAACAATCTACGACAAATAACGGAGCAATATTTTTAAATTGTTTCTCACTTAATAACGGTTCACCACGACGACCTCCGTAATATGAGTGTTGAAATCTGGTGTATTGTTCATATATTAACGCAATTCTGTTATTCGAGAAACTTGAATTTAAATTTTCATAAGGGAAGTAGGTTGAATTTAGGTATACTCTAACATCACGAACGTCACAGTGATCAAACTGAGACATATCCAATTTAGGATTATTTTTTCTATTTGTTTGCAGACCAATAATAACAAATCTTGGTTTCTCTATTTGCGATGATGTTTTTATGGACCAAGTATGTTTAGTAGTTTTTGGTAAAGCCGGATATTCATATAAATCCCAATTCCTGAATATCATCTGGAGTGATCGGTCTTTTTCTAACAGTTTTAACATATTTATTTTTTCTCTATCGGATACTTTGACATGTGGTACTCGCCATATTATTTTATTTATAATAATATCTTCTACCGTCTCACCAGCGCTAAGTTTTAGGGCGTTCAGATTAGTATTACTTCGTAACAATATTAATTCATGTTTGCTGTTTATCACTACTTTCTTGAAATCTTCTGCAAAACCAAGAATGTTACAGAGGGGTATGGAAGCAGAAAAGCTACCCCCATTTGTACTATTTATACCATCGATATTCCAACCCCAAGCATTAGATACTTTAGCCTCGTTTTCGTTCATTGATATTAATGATTTCATTGTGGTAGTTATACCAGCGTTCTTTATTTTATCTATTTCCACTCCATTTATCTCATACCTTATATCTTGAAACAAGTAAAGTAAACTATTGTTTGTGAAATGAACGCTACTGACTCTCTCTTTAGAATTTTCAGCCTTGTTTACAACAATAGTTCCTTCCAAAAACAAAGTGCTTGCTGATGGTAATATATACAAGTCTTGTTGATTAATAGGTATCCTGATTTCATCGCTTCTATTGAAACTTGTTACGTAAGGCTTGTAAGAGTGAAATTCAATTCCTTCCACAGAGTTGTTGTATGCAGGAGCGGATAAAACATCTAGTATATTCATTTTAACAAACCAATCGCTTTAAGAAAAGCTTTATTATTGTTGTTCAATTTTATGACCTTTTTGGATCGAGCTCTTATTGGTTTGATAGTTTGAGTAGGACTGTTATGTTTAGTTGAATGAACCACATATTTATTATAATCTATCATGTTTTCTTCTGATATGTAGATACAACTGCACTTCTTCACCTCGCAAATTTATTAAGTTATTATTTATATCTAACAGCCTTATCTGTATGCAGCTTATATTGGTTTGGTTTATTGGAAAGTAGATTGCGTTTTTTGGAATTTCTATAATCCTGTATCCAGGTGGAACATTAAGTGCAAATTCGTGTAAGATGTGACTGGATTGACCGTTTATATAGGAACCGCTAACTATGTCACATTCAATCCTTATGACAGTCGTAGGCAAAATGTTAACTGGAAACTCTGATACATGATATTTATTTGCTTCTAAGATCTGTTTTTTAAATCCCAATAAACTTCCAAATGTACCTTCTTTAGTAAAATCTATAGTTGATGTACAAAATAACATAGTTTTTAAGGTGTTGTTATTACAATTGAGTTTTATGGATGCATCTTTTATCTCAGTTTTTAAATAGTCGCTAATATCTTGTAATTCATAAGTTCCTTCAGGTATCTCGATAACATTTTTAGAACCATAATATAATTTATTATTTGTATTATCAAAATTTGGAATAGAATTATATGTAGAGAAATGTAATAATGCACATTCATACTCCCCAACTAATGGCAGCGTGCTTGGATAATAGGTAGATAATACCGATGAGTTTCCAGTTATCGATAAGGTGAGTGACATCTTGCAAATGATGGAAATGAAAGAATGATATAAAATTTATAGTATTTATTCCAAAAACATTGCAAATATCTTAAACACAAATGTCCACAAATTATTGTGTTAAATTGTTGATATCTACTAAAGTTATAATAAACATCACAGTTCTTAAAATATAGGATTAATTCTCTTGGCGGTTTTAAATCGCCAAAGCTATCAAAATATTCACAATAATTATTTATTTTAACATAAGCTACCCAATGCGTTCCATCATTTTTTGAATTATCTAGGTTAACTATACCACATTCAATTCGTTTAGATGTTTTTGGTAACTGATCCTTCATGTAAACTCCCCGAAAGTAAGGAATACAATAGGCATACTTCTGAATATCGATATTAGTTAAAGCGCGATTAGGTAGCTGATCAATTAGTTTTTTGATGGTTTTATAAACAATCCCTGACCTTGCTTATGTGGTTTAATGTATAAACCTTTACCTATTGCTATAGCCTCCATAGTTTTATTATGACGTTCAGTTTCTTGTAATTTTTTCTGACCGTCTTTATAATCATTCACTGTTTTAGCAATACCAGCTGCACCACCAGCTAATGCTCCTAAAGCAGACAAACCAGCAAAAATTGGGATTAAAGGTAGAATGCCTCCAGTTTTTGGTATAGGTATCATTCGAGGTACGCGAACTTTTGGAATGCATGGAACTAATTTTCTAGCAACCATATAAGCTATATTTATTAGTGACTTATTATCTTTAGGCGAGAGTTTTTTGATTTTTCTTTTTATTTTCCTAACAAAGTTATTAAAGGTCTTAACACCAGCACCAGACTTCAATTTAGCTTTCATAATTTTGTTTACTATCCACGAACTAATCTTTTCCCCTGTTCGAGCATCTTTTGCTTTAAGTCTTTGTTTAGTCATATCTATAAGACGTAAGTCGGCTTTTTGACGGTTAGGCAAGTCTATGTAGTTTGCGTATGCGATATCGTGATGCATACAAGCTTCGTCTAACTTGTTTACACCTTTATCACCACGTAGTAATCGTTTTGAAAGCTTTGTTCCTGGTCCACAATAGTTATAACCGGGTATGTGAAGTTCGAATGGTAAATGATTAATGATACTGTTTATTAGTCCACCACCTTGCATCGTCTAAAGAATAATGAATAAACTTTAAAATTATATATCACTTATATAATTAACTTATTCCACTATTGCAGTCTTATCAATCCAACTGTTCTCTTTGTTATTTAAACCCAACCATTTTACAAACAGTTTGTTTCCTTTCTTTTTTAATACCTTTTCTATCAAATAGACACCAGGGCAGGACGACTTTTGAAGCTCTTGTTCGTAAAAAGTTCCTAATATGACTTGTTTTTGATTATCTTCGATGCGATATGTTATTGGTACAGTGTTATTTATCTTTTTTATAGTAAATAATTCTGTTGACCAGTTAGGAGTGTATCCTTTCTCAAATATATGTTTGTACTTACTAATTCGAACTTTGTCACCAATTATAAACTTAGGACGACATTTTTGGGTTACCTTTATCATGGAATTTGCAATATTATTTTTAATGTCCGTTTCATTAAACTTATTGACATTAACAGGTGCAAATTTAATAATACGATGTTTTGTGTTGTTATATGTCTTCATAACATCGTTCAAGCCACCATCTATCCACTTATAGTGTCCGTTCAAGCTAAAGTATTTGTACAATTTATTTTTAAGCGTTTTAATAACTCGTTCAACAATTGAAGCCTTTTTGGTTGAAAATGTTGAGTAGTGATTAATATTATAGTTCTGTAAAAGCTTTTGAAATGTAGAATTATAGAACTCAGTACCCCTATCAGTTTGCAGATGAGTTGGTATCCTATGATTAGTAGAAAGTAATTTTTCAAATGCATGAGAGACATCATGTTTGGATTTAGTTTTTAGTGGTTCCACCCAAACGTACTTTGAGAAGCAGTCAATAACTATTAAAATATAGTTATATCCTTTATTAAAGGTTTTTAGGTTTTGCATATCAACTAAATCTGCTTGCCACAAATCATCAATACCTTTTAAAATTACAGATCGTCGAGGAAAATTTTTTCGTGCTGCTTTATGTATTTCATTGACGATTTGTTGTTTCGCCATTTTGATAAACTTTAAGGTCTATGTTTTTCGATCTTTTAATATAGATTGAATTGCGTCTTGAATTAGTCTATCAACTGCGTTTCTTGTGTAAAATTTGTTTTCCAAATGAGTCACTATCTCAGACATTATTGTTTTTAAAGCTTTCTCTATGTGGTTTTGAACACTATTTGGAATAGAACTTTGCAATTTTTGTAAGTCATTCATTAGTACACCTTTCAATTCATCTACATATGTTTTATTTACTGCATCATCTGCGTCTTGAGGAGGTTTGACACCTTTTAACCTCGATGTCTTCAAGTCATAATCTCCACGATCAGATTTTATTAATGCGTTATCATTAAAATCCAGTATTTCCGATATACGCATTCGCTTATGAATATAATGACCAAATTTGTCTACATTCATATTAAAGGTGTATTATGTTGAACGGTATATAGTAAAATGATACACATATAATATTAGTAGATTTATTTATTTGATGATTTTGCTTTCACGTAGTTCTTCAATGATAGATATTATTTCATTGTCTATTCCTGTGTTACCAGCATCTCGAGAAGCAATTAATAATTTTAATCTATCAACCAATTCATTGGGATCATCCCAATATACAAAATCTGTATTTTTTTTCCATATTTTTGTTAAAGGTAATCCTTTTCCTACTTTCTGTCTACAACTTGGACTTTTACTTTCTTGTTCGAAAAGTGGTTTAATAACTTGCAAATATTTTTGTCCTTTATTACTTTTAATTGGTTTTTTTGAATCGAAATCACGACGATGTGCATTCGTTACAAGTAACATTGCCTTATAATTTTGCTTGTCATAGTCATTAACCAAGCTCAGATCAATGTCTCTTTTTAACAGTAACTCTCGCAACCCAGGTGTACTTTCGTACTTGTGTCCGGCTACAGTAATAACTTGATCTCCAATCGTTATGCCAGAGGAACCTAACATTAACTGTCCACGGTTATTTCTTATACCAAATGGTACATCCGATAGTACTTGTGAAGATAATGACCAAGATGATACATCTGGATTAGTATCGACTAATGACTGAAATGAAGAGTCTGATGAGGGTTCCGATTCGTTACTATCATTACTGCTTTCATCTGTTTCTTTCATATCTTGGTCTTGTGGTTCTTGGGGTTCTCCTTTTTCCTCCTTTTTTGTTAGAGCTAAGTGGTTATTAGTGTTGGCTATTAAATTGAGAGATTCTGTAACAGGCTTAAAAACTGTATCAAGAGCATGTCTATTATTATCTTCTAAATCCTTCATTTTACGTATTTTTTTCCTGACAGCTTGTGTCGCATCAACAATTTGTTTTTTCAATGATTTATCCATTATGTAAAATAGGTGGTAATCGGATAAGAACCAATTAAAGAATAACAATAACGTGACTGCAGTCTACTTAAATATTCAAATTTCATCTAATAATACAAAAGTGTCAAACGTTTTTCTATAGCAACCGTTGTTTTTCGAACAATCTTTATTAATTACCACATAATCAAAAGGCTCTTTCCATATTAGGGAACACATTTCTCGAAATTTCAACCATGTCATATCGGTGTTAACATGTTCTTCGTAAACATGTTTCAAGTTAACTTCATCTTGCTTAAAAAGCACAATTAAGTTAGCATTATCTCTTACAAGTTGTTTAGGTATTTTGGTATAAGTTTGATTTAAATAAAAACTGTCAATCAATTTATGTCTTCCCATTGCAAAATAATCACGCATATTACTTTGATTTTCACATGCTACATCGTCAAAAATAATCACAGAATTAGGTTTCGCATCTGTAACCTTCAAAACGTCATCATTTGCTTGGTATTTCTGGAGAGTGATACCTGGTACTCGTTGTAAAACTTTTTCTAAAAAGATGTACTTTGGTTGATGGAGAGTTTTAGAATATACATAAACATTCTGAAATGTCAATCCATTTTCATGCAATAGAAGACCAATTAATAAGTTAGTTTTTCCACAATTTGATGGTCCGCAAATGATGCAACGTACTGTATTCGGTAATAATTCTCCATGGCGTAACTTGTTTTTTGTCAAATCGTCACAGATTGTATTGACCTGTAACGATTGTGTTTGTTTAACGAATTTCATGTTTGCTATGTAATACTGATGGACTCGTAATGAAAAGATGAATTTATAACATAAATATTTATAACTACAAGTAGTAGTAAGGAGCTTCAGCGAACGTACGAACAGTGGGACAGCGTGCTCAAATGATATTAATGTGGAATATTCGTTTAGTTACGTTATTTCCCAATCCAAAGTGATATTGGGCATTCTGTCCCACCTTTATCTATTTTAAAAATGTGATCTTAACGTGTTCATGTTAACAAACATGCATCGGGTTAGTTTGCTGTACGAAAGCAATCATCTAGCAAGTGAAATTGGTTAACCATTGACGGAACGGTAGTGTATTGAACGGCATTAAAATGTGGAACGTTGGTTTAGGTAAATTATTTTACAAAGAGTTATTGGGCATTCTACCCCACAGAGTTATTGGGCATTCTACCCCACAGAGTTATTGGGCATTCTACCCCACCGTGACTGAGGTTATCGAAGATAACCGATGGAACTAAGGTGGGGTAGAATGCCCAATAACTCACTACTCGGGCCATCCGTTCAGTCTCCCAGTCCCCAAGCCCTAGCTGGCCAACTCCTCTCTTGGCCTCATACAATGAGGCCACCTCATGAATTCTGAGGTCCAGAGGGAGCAGGCCAGACAGGACCAGTGCCGAGTTCAGGGAAACCGTCCGGTAGGCCTTACACAATTTCTGGGCGAAACCGCGCTGTACCACGTTCAGCTGCTTTTGGACGCCAAGCTTGTTCGCCGTTGTGTGCCAAGCACTGGCTGCGTACAATATCGTCGGCTCCACGGCAGCTACGTAGATCGTCCGGATCACCTCGGGGTGTAATCCCCAGCTGATCCGGGCCATCCGCGCAAGCTTGTGGTAGATGCCGATCGCTTTTCTGCAAGTGTTCTTAATGTGTGTGTTGAACGTGAGCTTGTGGTCGATGGTTAAGCCTAGTACTTTAACTTCTTCAGAGAGGCCGATGGCCACCCCGCCCATGTGCAGGCGTGGGGTATCGTACTTTGATCGTCGCGTTATCAGCATTGCGCACGTCTTGTGCGGCGCAAATTTGAGCTTATTTTCGATACCCCACTCCCGCACATACGCGAGGGAGGCATTGGCCTGCATTTCTATTTCCATAGCCGAGTCTCCATCGAACACCAACACCACATCGTCCGCGAACGCCTGTACATACGTCATCTTTCGCTCCAGTCCATCCAAAAGCGGATTCAGAAGTAAGTTCCACAGTAAGGGACCTCCGATCGAACCTTGAACGCACCCTTTGTCCGTAGAGCGGCTGCACTCCTCGCCCGCGTACCTTACCCTTACCTTCCTTTCACTAAGGTAGCTGCTGACCACCCGCCTCAAGTTCGAAGGACACCCTTCCTCCGCCAGTCGGACTTTTATGGCCGGCCACCAGGCGCTGTCGAAGGCACCCTCTATGTCCAAGGACACCATAGTGACCATTCTCTTTGCGTCGAGCTTGGTCACTATGTGCCCCATGAGGTCATAGAGGGCGTCTTCGGTGCTCTTCTGGGGCATAAAGCCGTACTGGCGAGGATTCATCCTTGGTAAAAGATGGAACTTGAGCCGGGTGACCAGCATCCTCTCGTACACCTTTCCCAAGACGGGTAACAGGCCGATTGGTCTGTACGACTTGGGAACTGTGTACGAGTCCTTTCCGGGCTTCTTCAGCACCACCACCACGGCTTCCTTCCATATCTTAGGAAAGTAGCCGTGCCGGAGGCACTGATTAAGCAGCTTGAGGAAGTATAAGGGGTTGGCCCTGACAGCGTGAGTGCAGATGTCGGATGTAAATCCATCCGCCCCCGGAGCTTTCTTGGGGTTGAACCTATGAAGGGCATCGTGCAATTCCTCGAGAGTAAAAGGTGGGTCATCTCCATGATGACCCTCGCCGCTGTCGTCGTCATCCATCTCTGCTGCCTTTTTTCTAATGGCACGATGCCCCTCGTTATCCTCCTCGACTCTATCTTCTGGGTAGAAGGTTTGAGCGAGGAGGTTGGCTGAGCCCCAAGAATCCAGGTGGTTTCCATTTTGAATAAGAGGCTGATCTTCTTCCCTCACTGTGGCCCTCCCTAGCACTCTATAAATCCCCTCCCATACTCCCTCCCTGTCCTGCTTTCCGCAGAAGGCCTTCCAACTTTCGACCTGTGCCTTTTTTACTTCACTTTCATACATCTCCTTTTGCTCTAGATATCGCAGAACTACCCCCTCTCTTCGGACTGGGCATGCGTTCCTGATCCGACGCCTTTTGGTGTTGACGGCCCTGCGTAGCTCAGCGAGCTTCTCCGACCACCACGGCATGGTAACAATATCCCTGTTTTTAATATGGGGAATACTATCCTCGCAGGTATCACTTATAATGCTCGTGTACGCTCCAATGACTGTCTCTAACTCCTGCGTACTCGCAATGTTAGTGGGACTAATTTGTTGGTCATGGAGCGCACCGATCATGCGCGTGCCGAACTTCTCCCAGTCTGCCTTTTTTGTGTGATACCTGCGAGTAGTTCTCTTGATGGCGATTCCCGAAGACTTTTCCAGGATGATATTGAATACCATGCCGTTGTGGTCCGAGCTAGGCGCAAGGGATTCGTCAACCCTCCAGCCGTCGACTCGAGGAAGCATGTCACTACTGCATACCGTGATGTCCACGTAGCTGCGATATCTCGTTACACCTCTCACAGTGTCGAAAGTCGGAATGTCTCCACTGTTCAGGACATGGAGGCCCCATTCATCTAGGGCTGCACCCAGTATGACGCCCCTAGGACATTCTGTCGTGCCACCCCACCAGGCACTCTTCGCGTTGGCATCCCCTCCGAAGATGACAGACCGTGGTCCCAACGTACGGACTACTCTACCCAAGGTCTCCAGGTACGGCTCGATGGGTTCGGATGGTTCGAAGTAAAAGGATACCAGCGTGATCGTCCAGGCGCTGGTCCGGATCCCCACTACCGTAACGTTGTCGGTAGTGAGTTGCGGGTACTGAATGACGTCCAACGCCGAGTCAAACACGACGATGGCCGCCTTTGCAGTCCCATCTCCTTGTCCAGCGTTCTGGAAAACCCTGACGCCCTGGTATCCCCTCATCCTCTTCCCATTGCCCACGTAAGGCTCCTGTACGAGTGCTATGGAAGCCTTACGCCTGGAGGCCTCGAGCAGAAAGTCTTGGGTTGCCACCTGTTTCTTCATTAGGTTTGCCTGCACGACTCTGTATGGGGTGGTGATGCCCGGGACGCCCTTAGCAGTACTGGGTGGTTGCCCGTGCTAACTCATCCCATCTCATTCTAATTGGGCAGGAAGCGAACATTGCGCTGTGCCGTGTGTTGCTTAGCCCCTCCCTACGGCAGTTGCAGCAGGATGGCTCTGTTCCCACCCGCAGCTCTGGGCACTTGGCCCTCAAATGAAGGCCGCCGCAGTGGCTGCACGTGGGTTCAGTGCCCTTGCAATATTTCCTGCTGTGCCCATATCCAAGGCACAGGGAGCATTGCACTAACGGAGATTGATCCGCAACCCTAACGGGCTGCAGATCAATGTGCAATCTCCCTATGCCCAGGACACGGGACCACACCGCCGGGGAGACCCTAAGCACCACATGGCACGTCAACGGGTTGCGCGCGTTCCTGCGGTATTGTACCGATATCCTGTCCTGGTCCTGATCGAGTCCCCTAAAAATCTCACGATTCCGGGTCCTGATCGCCTTTAATAACTGATCGTCGTTATGGACCTTTAGGACCCCGTACAACACCAACAGGGGATCTCTATTTTTTATCTCTTCGACGCAGAGGCCTTTCTCCCTCTCGCCGAGTCGCTTCGCTGCCCTCTTCCTCTCCTCTTCCGTTCTATACCCTATTATGACTCTCTTATCCTTCGCCTTTCTCACCTTCTCTACCCTCACCCATCCCTCATCTTCATTCGCAGCCTTCCTCAGTCTCTCCATCACTTGCTCTCCCGTCTCCTGGTCATCCTTTGAGGTTATGACCACCGAGTGCAGTGCGGTTCTCTCCGGAATCTGGTGGTCCTTCCGGCTCGCCACTACACCCGCATAAGTCTTTCGCTCCTCTGTCACTCTTTCTCTTTCACGCATATCCATACATTCTAATCTCTCTTTCATCTCCGTCATAACTGCATTCCCTTCTCTTATTCTTCTATCATTCTCTTTTAATAATTTTTGGTTATCTACCATTTGAGCCTTTAGCCTTTCTTCCATCTTTTTTAGATGTTTGAAAAGTTTTTCGTTTTCCGCTGATTGGCCGTTTGGTTGTTCACCTTTTGTGATCACCATCTCGGTGGCCATGTGTTGTTCCCCCTCTTTGACGACGTCATAGAGGGCCTCCAGTGCCCCTATTGCTCCCCACTTACACTCTGTCTTTATATTACCCGACTTCATGATGCAGGCTTTGCCATGGATCATCAAATTTCTCGCCCTGGTGATTCTGTTTTGTGGGCCGGGTGGCTCTGGGGTGGTCGCTGGTGGTATATACTCCGTTAAGTTCTTACTCGGAGAGCGTTGGGGTGATAGTGGGGCGGCGATAATGGTGGTAGTCGCCGTTGTGGTTATGGTGGGGGCCGCGGTGGTGGTAGTTGCGGGGCTAGAGGTCGCGTTGATGTTAGTCGCGGTAGTAGCGGTTGCGGTCGTGATGGTGTTGGTGCTCGTGGCGCCAGAAGCAGTGGCAGCGGCTTTGGCTCTGGCCGTCCTCACTCTAGCTTTTGGCGGAGTTCGTGCTAAGGCTGGCTTTTTTTGTATTTTCGCTTCCGGGTCCGCGATGTCCATTCGGACGGCTCTCCGCGGAAGCAATGTAGTGGTAGCACTACTGCCAGCATTCTCCCAACTTTTCCTAATGGCGGCCACTTTCGTGATAGTTTTCGGTGTTGTTTTAGGCGTTGTTTTTGGTGTCGTAATAATAGGCTCTTCACCCTGCTTCTCCTTGGCTGGCGGTGTTCTTATAGGGTTCATTTTGCGCTGTACTTCTGGTGTGTAAAGGCACCAGTAAGTGTGTGTATTCTGTTTACTCAGGGTGTGTAAAGGGTACCCTGAGTAGTGTGTATAGGTGGAGTGTGTGCTCGACCCGGACTATGTGGTGTAAGTGCGTGTATGTATGTGTGTGCGTGTGTGTGTGTGTGCGCGCGTGATGTGTGTATGTGTGTGTGTGTGTGTGTGTATGTGGTCGTTTGTGTGTGGGATTGAGTGTGTGTGTGTGATTGAGTGTGTGTGTGATTGAGTGTGTGTGATTGAGTGTGTGTGTGTATGTGTGTGTGTAGCTTGAATGCCAGGTACTAATTTATCAAATTTTTTGTTTCAGGTTGTTCCTGGCGACATGTGTGGCAGGTAGCAGAGGGAGCACCTAATACTAGATGTGTCCCCCCCTCGGCTAGCTCCTTTGACTACAGAGGTGAGTGTGAGTAACTCCTGTACTCGTGTCTCTATATAGAGACCTGTCTATAATTTTAGTCTGACCAAGACTTAGTGTCCTGGGTCTAAATGCGAATGTTAGCACAGCTAAACGTCTTAAAACTAGGCCAAAAGGGGCTTCAATGGTCTTAATCTAATTAAAATTAACAAATGGTGTAAAAATTCTTAGCCTAAGTCGTAATTTTAGTGCCTAGAAGGAGGCAGGAGGTCTTAGCAATCTTAAATTATGTCCTAAATTAACTAAAAACCTAAAAATCGCGAATAACAGGATCGACTCTACGTAGAGTCGTCCAATCAACTCTACACCCCCCCCAAACGATAGAGCTCCCCGAGCCCGTTTCAGCGATACCTCACTCGGCTATGCTGCTCCCCCTGGTTCGGCTGTACGGGCTGGTCCAATTTTTGGTCCCGGCTGGGACCAAAATTTTTCCAGTGGCGTATCTCCGAGACCAGTGGTCCTAACTCGTCGAGAGAGGGCTCGCCGTGAAGGGCGCGACAAGTCCTATCGTTCTACCGGACAGTTTCCGGCAAGTTCTGGGACCAAAATTTGGACCCAGACTTTGTCGAATCTATCCCCACTCTCCCTGACACCCGAAAGAATACCCCCGAAGACTTACCACGCCAAAAATCCCACCTCTCCACGACTAATGGC
Organism: Nudaria mundana; assembly: GCA_963556515.1. Classification (NCBI taxonomy): domain Eukaryota; kingdom Metazoa; phylum Arthropoda; class Insecta; order Lepidoptera; family Erebidae; genus Nudaria; species Nudaria mundana. Next base: position 16,299 of record CAUVZR010000057.1, on the reverse strand, counting down.
TCGGGAGATATCGGGGTCTTAAGAAAAGCAAGATGGCCGCGCAGCTGTCAAAGTTGAACTTTGACCGGCCGTATCTCCCGAACCTGGGGTCGCAGAGGCGCGGGGTTTTCTTTGTGGGTGTCGGTCTTACCTCCTGCGTCGAACTGGGCACTCCCCCACAAGTGGAAAATTTTGGGTCCAAATTGGACCCAAAGGTACCCAAACCGGTAGAGTGGGCCCCACCGATGCCGAAAGTGAAGTCGGTATGCCCGTACGCCTCCCGGCTCCGGAGCTATGGCCTGTTGAATAAAAACAAGATGGCCGCCGGGCTGTCAAAGTCCGGGTTTGACTGCGAATAACTCCGGAACCAAAAGCCGCACAGGCACCGGGTTTCCACTGTACGCACCGGCAGGATCCCCTGCACCTTCCTACAGTAAAATCTAGATGCAGAATAAATTTGGTCCCAAATGGGACCAAAGGTACCAGATATTAAAATTTTTAATGACGCCTAACTAATGTCGAAAGCCGCGCTTTCCTATGTGTGCCCAGACCGGAGTTATACAAATTCTAAAAATTGGGACCAAAAATTAAAAATGGGACTTTTGTTAAAAATTTTGAATTTTGAAGATAGCGACTCAGGATTTTGGGTTCCAGGACAGATTACACCCTGTCCGAACACTATTCCGGCATAAAATTTTAATAATTACTATTTAATTCCGATTTATGTACAAAAAACACTAAAAATTTGATAACTCTGCAGATAAAAAAGATAAAAATACACAAAAAATTCAATAATTAGTATAAAATGCGGGTCTACAACCTTAAATAATAGTACACAAAAAATAAACAAATTTGAAAAAATTAGCACAAAAAATATACAAAAGTAGGTTTTTTAATTATTTTACAGACTAAAAATTGTCCAAAATTCTTGATAATCGCTGGGTCTCTTCCACTGGCGAGCGCGCAACTTGTAGCAGTTGCAGTTTGTTCTATAAATGCACCCAAACTGAACTACGTAGAGTCAAAGTTTTGAATTTTAATTAAAAATAACTCACTTTAGAATTGTCTTAAAATTATTCCGCCACGGCCGAAGTGCTGTCCGTGATGAGCTCTTGTGTTCCCCAATTTTTCAGTACGCTCCGATGAAATTTCGACTGGGCGTGGCTCGAAGCAAAAGAGAAAGTTCCTCTTTTACTCCGTAACCGTGCGCTCGCAGATCGAGGTGGAGGTGTTGGCAGGTGCGGGCAGCCGGGGGGCACCCGGAGGCACTTCTTCCCAGACGGAAATCACTACACCCACTGAGTTATTGCCGAAAAACATATACACTTTCACCAAAAAATCACTTTTTCTTCTATAACTTTTCATTGGCTATAGTCACCTTCACTCGCGATGTACCGGCGGATGCGCCTCGCGAATGCGCAACTTTTGATACCTTACTCAGGTTGCTAGCGCGAAGAAAACCCACAAAAACAATTTTTTTAGTGCGGAGCCACGTGGAAAACGATCCGGTCAGCGTGGGAGACCAAATACGACTGGTTAGGTTAGGTTAGGTTAGGTTAGGTTAGGTTAGGTTAGGTTAGGTTAGGTTAGGTTAGGTTAGGTTAGGTTAGGTTAGGTTAGGTTAGGTTAGGTTAGGTTAGGTTAGGTTAGGTTAGGTTAGGTTAGGTTAGGTTAGGTTAGGTTAGGTTAGGTTAGGTTAGGTTAGGTTAGGTTAGGTTAGGTTAGGTTAGGTTAGGTTAGGTTAGGTTAGGTTAGGTTAGGTTAGGTTAGGTTAGGTTAGGTTAGGTTAGGTTAGGTTAGGTTAGGTTAGGTTAGGTTAGGTTAGGTTAGGTTAGGTTAGGTTAGGTTAGGTTAGGTTAGGTTAGGTTAGGTTAGGTTAGGTTAGGTTAGGTTAGGTTAGGTTAGGTTAGGTTAGGTTAGGTTAGGTTAGGTTAGGTTAGGTTAGGTTAGGTTAGGTTAGGTTAGGTTAGGTTAGGTTAGGTTAGGTTAGGTTAGGTTAGGTTAGGTTAGGTTAGGTTAGGTTAGGTTAGGTTAGGTTAGGTTAGGTTAGGTTAGGTTAGGTTAGGTTAGGTTAGGTTAGGTTAGGTTAGGTTAGGTTAGGTTAGGTTAGGTTAGGTTAGGTTAGGTTAGGTTAGGTTAGGTTAGGTTAGGTTAGGTTAGGTTAGGTTAGGTTAGGTTAGGTTAGGTTAGGTTAGGTTAGGTTAGGTTAGGTTAGGTTAGGTTAGGTTAGGTTAGGTTAGGTTAGGTTAGGTTAGGTTAGGTTAGGTTAGGTTAGGTTAGGTTAGGTTAGGTTAGGTTAGGTTAGGTTAGGTTAGGTTAGGTTAGGTTAGGTTAGGTTAGGTTAGGTTAGGTTAGGTTAGGTTAGGTTAGGTTAGGTTAGGTTAGGTTAGGTTAGGTTAGGTTAGGTTAGGTTAGGTTAGGTTAGGTTAGGTTAGGTTAGGTTAGGTTAGGTTAGGTTAGGTTAGGTTAGGTTAGGTTAGGTTAGGTTAGGTTAGGTTAGGTTAGGTTAGGTTAGGTTAGGTTAGGTTAGGTTAGGTTAGGTTAGGTTAGGTTAGGTTAGGTTAGGTTAGGTTAGGTTAGGTTAGGTTAGGTTAGGTTAGGTTAGGTTAGGTTAGGTTAGGTTAGGTTAGGTTAGGTTAGGTTAGGTTAGGTTAGGTTAGGTTAGGTTAGGTTAGGTTAGGTTAGGTTAGGTTAGGTTAGGTTAGGTTAGGTTAGGTTAGGTTAGGTTAGGTTAGGTTAGGTTAGGTTAGGTTAGGTTAGGTTAGGTTAGGTTAGGTTAGGTTAGGTTAGGTTAGGTTAGGTTAGGTTAGGTTAGGTTAGGTTAGGTTAGGTTAGGTTAGGTTAGGTTAGGTTAGGTTAGGTTAGGTTAGGTTAGGTTAGGTTAGGTTAGGTTAGGTTAGGTTAGGTTAGGTTAGGTTAGGTTAGGTTAGGTTAGGTTAGGTTAGGTTAGGTTAGGTTAGGTTAGGTTAGGTTAGGTTAGGTTAGGTTAGGTTAGGTTAGGTTAGGTTAGGTTAGGTTAGGTTAGGTTAGGTTAGGTTAGGTTAGGTTAGGTTAGGTTAGGTTAGGTTAGGTTAGGTTAGGTTAGGTTAGGTTAGGTTAGGTTAGGTTAGGTTAGGTTAGGTTAGGTTAGGTTAGGTTAGGTTAGGTTAGGTTAGGTTAGGTTAGGTTAGGTTAGGTTAGGTTAGGTTAGGTTAGGTTAGGTTAGGTTAGGTTAGGTTAGGTTAGGTTAGGTTAGGTTAGGTTAGGTTAGGTTAGGTTAGGTTAGGTTAGGTTAGGTTAGGTTAGGTTAGGTTAGGTTAGGTTAGGTTAGGTTAGGTTAGGTTAGGTTAGGTTAGGTTAGGTTAGGTTAGGTTAGGTTAGGTTAGGTTAGGTTAGGTTAGGTTAGGTTAGGTTAGGTTAGGTTAGGTTAGGTTAGGTTAGGTTAGGTTAGGTTAGGTTAGGTTAGGTTAGGTTAGGTTAGGTTAGGTTAGGTTAGGTTAGGTTAGGTTAGGTTAGGTTAGGTTAGGTTAGGTTAGGTTAGGTTAGGTTAGGTTAGGTTAGGTTAGGTTAGGTTAGGTTAGGTTAGGTTAGGTTAGGTTAGGTTAGGTTAGGTTAGGTTAGGTTAGGTTAGGTTAGGTTAGGTTAGGTTAGGTTAGGTTAGGTTAGGTTAGGTTAGGTTAGGTTAGGTTAGGTTAGGTTAGGTTAGGTTAGGTTAGGTTAGGTTAGGTTAGGTTAGGTTAGGTTAGGTTAGGTTAGGTTAGGTTAGGTTAGGTTAGGTTAGGTTAGGTTAGGTTAGGTTAGGTTAGGTTAGGTTAGGTTAGGTTAGGTTAGGTTAGGTTAGGTTAGGTTAGGTTAGGTTAGGTTAGGTTAGGTTAGGTTAGGTTAGGTTAGGTTAGGTTAGGTTAGGTTAGGTTAGGTTAGGTTAGGTTAGGTTAGGTTAGGTTAGGTTAGGTTAGGTTAGGTTAGGTTAGGTTAGGTTAGGTTAGGTTAGGTTAGGTTAGGTTAGGTTAGGTTAGGTTAGGTTAGGTTAGGTTAGGTTAGGTTAGGTTAGGTTAGGTTAGGTTAGGTTAGGTTAGGTTAGGTTAGGTTAGGTTAGGTTAGGTTAGGTTAGGTTAGGTTAGGTTAGGTTAGGTTAGGTTAGGTTAGGTTAGGTTAGGTTAGGTTAGGTTAGGTTAGGTTAGGTTAGGTTAGGTTAGGTTAGGTTAGGTTAGGTTAGGTTAGGTTAGGTTAGGTTAGGTTAGGTTAGGTTAGGTTAGGTTAGGTTAGGTTAGGTTAGGTTAGGTTAGGTTAGGTTAGGTTAGGTTAGGTTAGGTTAGGTTAGGTTAGGTTAGGTTAGGTTAGGTTAGGTTAGGTTAGGTTAGGTTAGGTTAGGTTAGGTTAGGTTAGGTTAGGTTAGGTTAGGTTAGGTTAGGTTAGGTTAGGTTAGGTTAGGTTAGGTTAGGTTAGGTTAGGTTAGGTTAGGTTAGGTTAGGTTAGGTTAGGTTAGGTTAGGTTAGGTTAGGTTAGGTTAGGTTAGGTTAGGTTAGGTTAGGTTAGGTTAGGTTAGGTTAGGTTAGGTTAGGTTAGGTTAGGTTAGGTTAGGTTAGGTTAGGTTAGGTTAGGTTAGGTTAGGTTAGGTTAGGTTAGGTTAGGTTAGGTTAGGTTAGGTTAGGTTAGGTTAGGTTAGGTTAGGTTAGGTTAGGTTAGGTTAGGTTAGGTTAGGTTAGGTTAGGTTAGGTTAGGTTAGGTTAGGTTAGGTTAGGTTAGGTTAGGTTAGGTTAGGTTAGGTTAGGTTAGGTTAGGTTAGGTTAGGTTAGGTTAGGTTAGGTTAGGTTAGGTTAGGTTAGGTTAGGTTAGGTTAGGTTAGGTTAGGTTAGGTTAGGTTAGGTTAGGTTAGGTTAGGTTAGGTTAGGTTAGGTTAGGTTAGGTTAGGTTAGGTTAGGTTAGGTTAGGTTAGGTTAGGTTAGGTTAGGTTAGGTTAGGTTAGGTTAGGTTAGGTTAGGTTAGGTTAGGTTAGGTTAGGTTAGGTTAGGTTAGGTTAGGTTAGGTTAGGTTAGGTTAGGTTAGGTTAGGTTAGGTTAGGTTAGGTTAGGTTAGGTTAGGTTAGGTTAGGTTAGGTTAGGTTAGGTTAGGTTAGGTTAGGTTAGGTTAGGTTAGGTTAGGTTAGGTTAGGTTAGGTTAGGTTAGGTTAGGTTAGGTTAGGTTAGGTTAGGTTAGGTTAGGTTAGGTTAGGTTAGGTTAGGTTAGGTTAGGTTAGGTTAGGTTAGGTTAGGTTAGGTTAGGTTAGGTTAGGTTAGGTTAGGTTAGGTTAGGTTAGGTTAGGTTAGGTTAGGTTAGGTTAGGTTAGGTTAGGTTAGGTTAGGTTAGGTTAGGTTAGGTTAGGTTAGGTTAGGTTAGGTTAGGTTAGGTTAGGTTAGGTTAGGTTAGGTTAGGTTAGGTTAGGTTAGGTTAGGTTAGGTTAGGTTAGGTTAGGTTAGGTTAGGTTAGGTTAGGTTAGGTTAGGTTAGGTTAGGTTAGGTTAGGTTAGGTTAGGTTAGGTTAGGTTAGGTTAGGTTAGGTTAGGTTAGGTTAGGTTAGGTTAGGTTAGGTTAGGTTAGGTTAGGTTAGGTTAGGTTAGGTTAGGTTAGGTTAGGTTAGGTTAGGTTAGGTTAGGTTAGGTTAGGTTAGGTTAGGTTAGGTTAGGTTAGGTTAGGTTAGGTTAGGTTAGGTTAGGTTAGGTTAGGTTAGGTTAGGTTAGGTTAGGTTAGGTTAGGTTAGGTTAGGTTAGGTTAGGTTAGGTTAGGTTAGGTTAGGTTAGGTTAGGTTAGGTTAGGTTAGGTTAGGTTAGGTTAGGTTAGGTTAGGTTAGGTTAGGTTAGGTTAGGTTAGGTTAGGTTAGGTTAGGTTAGGTTAGGTTAGGTTAGGTTAGGTTAGGTTAGGTTAGGTTAGGTTAGGTTAGGTTAGGTTAGGTTAGGTTAGGTTAGGTTAGGTTAGGTTAGGTTAGGTTAGGTTAGGTTAGGTTAGGTTAGGTTAGGTTAGGTTAGGTTAGGTTAGGTTAGGTTAGGTTAGGTTAGGTTAGGTTAGGTTAGGTTAGGTTAGGTTAGGTTAGGTTAGGTTAGGTTAGGTTAGGTTAGGTTAGGTTAGGTTAGGTTAGGTTAGGTTAGGTTAGGTTAGGTTAGGTTAGGTTAGGTTAGGTTAGGTTAGGTTAGGTTAGGTTAGGTTAGGTTAGGTTAGGTTAGGTTAGGTTAGGTTAGGTTAGGTTAGGTTAGGTTAGGTTAGGTTAGGTTAGGTTAGGTTAGGTTAGGTTAGGTTAGGTTAGGTTAGGTTAGGTTAGGTTAGGTTAGGTTAGGTTAGGTTAGGTTAGGTTAGGTTAGGTTAGGTTAGGTTAGGTTAGGTTAGGTTAGGTTAGGTTAGGTTAGGTTAGGTTAGGTTAGGTTAGGTTAGGTTAGGTTAGGTTAGGTTAGGTTAGGTTAGGTTAGGTTAGGTTAGGTTAGGTTAGGTTAGGTTAGGTTAGGTTAGGTTAGGTTAGGTTAGGTTAGGTTAGGTTAGGTTAGGTTAGGTTAGGTTAGGTTAGGTTAGGTTAGGTTAGGTTAGGTTAGGTTAGGTTAGGTTAGGTTAGGTTAGGTTAGGTTAGGTTAGGTTAGGTTAGGTTAGGTTAGGTTAGGTTAGGTTAGGTTAGGTTAGGTTAGGTTAGGTTAGGTTAGGTTAGGTTAGGTTAGGTTAGGTTAGGTTAGGTTAGGTTAGGTTAGGTTAGGTTAGGTTAGGTTAGGTTAGGTTAGGTTAGGTTAGGTTAGGTTAGGTTAGGTTAGGTTAGGTTAGGTTAGGTTAGGTTAGGTTAGGTTAGGTTAGGTTAGGTTAGGTTAGGTTAGGTTAGGTTAGGTTAGGTTAGGTTAGGTTAGGTTAGGTTAGGTTAGGTTAGGTTAGGTTAGGTTAGGTTAGGTTAGGTTAGGTTAGGTTAGGTTAGGTTAGGTTAGGTTAGGTTAGGTTAGGTTAGGTTAGGTTAGGTTAGGTTAGGTTAGGTTAGGTTAGGTTAGGTTAGGTTAGGTTAGGTTAGGTTAGGTTAGGTTAGGTTAGGTTAGGTTAGGTTAGGTTAGGTTAGGTTAGGTTAGGTTAGGTTAGGTTAGGTTAGGTTAGGTTAGGTTAGGTTAGGTTAGGTTAGGTTAGGTTAGGTTAGGTTAGGTTAGGTTAGGTTAGGTTAGGTTAGGTTAGGTTAGGTTAGGTTAGGTTAGGTTAGGTTAGGTTAGGTTAGGTTAGGTTAGGTTAGGTTAGGTTAGGTTAGGTTAGGTTAGGTTAGGTTAGGTTAGGTTAGGTTAGGTTAGGTTAGGTTAGGTTAGGTTAGGTTAGGTTAGGTTAGGTTAGGTTAGGTTAGGTTAGGTTAGGTTAGGTTAGGTTAGGTTAGGTTAGGTTAGGTTAGGTTAGGTTAGGTTAGGTTAGGTTAGGTTAGGTTAGGTTAGGTTAGGTTAGGTTAGGTTAGGTTAGGTTAGGTTAGGTTAGGTTAGGTTAGGTTAGGTTAGGTTAGGTTAGGTTAGGTTAGGTTAGGTTAGGTTAGGTTAGGTTAGGTTAGGTTAGGTTAGGTTAGGTTAGGTTAGGTTAGGTTAGGTTAGGTTAGGTTAGGTTAGGTTAGGTTAGGTTAGGTTAGGTTAGGTTAGGTTAGGTTAGGTTAGGTTAGGTTAGGTTAGGTTAGGTTAGGTTAGGTTAGGTTAGGTTAGGTTAGGTTAGGTTAGGTTAGGTTAGGTTAGGTTAGGTTAGGTTAGGTTAGGTTAGGTTAGGTTAGGTTAGGTTAGGTTAGGTTAGGTTAGGTTAGGTTAGGTTAGGTTAGGTTAGGTTAGGTTAGGTTAGGTTAGGTTAGGTTAGGTTAGGTTAGGTTAGGTTAGGTTAGGTTAGGTTAGGTTAGGTTAGGTTAGGTTAGGTTAGGTTAGGTTAGGTTAGGTTAGGTTAGGTTAGGTTAGGTTAGGTTAGGTTAGGTTAGGTTAGGTTAGGTTAGGTTAGGTTAGGTTAGGTTAGGTTAGGTTAGGTTAGGTTAGGTTAGGTTAGGTTAGGTTAGGTTAGGTTAGGTTAGGTTAGGTTAGGTTAGGTTAGGTTAGGTTAGGTTAGGTTAGGTTAGGTTAGGTTAGGTTAGGTTAGGTTAGGTTAGGTTAGGTTAGGTTAGGTTAGGTTAGGTTAGGTTAGGTTAGGTTAGGTTAGGTTAGGTTAGGTTAGGTTAGGTTAGGTTAGGTTAGGTTAGGTTAGGTTAGGTTAGGTTAGGTTAGGTTAGGTTAGGTTAGGTTAGGTTAGGTTAGGTTAGGTTAGGTTAGGTTAGGTTAGGTTAGGTTAGGTTAGGTTAGGTTAGGTTAGGTTAGGTTAGGTTAGGTTAGGTTAGGTTAGGTTAGGTTAGGTTAGGTTAGGTTAGGTTAGGTTAGGTTAGGTTAGGTTAGGTTAGGTTAGGTTAGGTTAGGTTAGGTTAGGTTAGGTTAGGTTAGGTTAGGTTAGGTTAGGTTAGGTTAGGTTAGGTTAGGTTAGGTTAGGTTAGGTTAGGTTAGGTTAGGTTAGGTTAGGTTAGGTTAGGTTAGGTTAGGTTAGGTTAGGTTAGGTTAGGTTAGGTTAGGTTAGGTTAGGTTAGGTTAGGTTAGGTTAGGTTAGGTTAGGTTAGGTTAGGTTAGGTTAGGTTAGGTTAGGTTAGGTTAGGTTAGGTTAGGTTAGGTTAGGTTAGGTTAGGTTAGGTTAGGTTAGGTTAGGTTAGGTTAGGTTAGGTTAGGTTAGGTTAGGTTAGGTTAGGTTAGGTTAGGTTAGGTTAGGTTAGGTTAGGTTAGGTTAGGTTAGGTTAGGTTAGGTTAGGTTAGGTTAGGTTAGGTTAGGTTAGGTTAGGTTAGGTTAGGTTAGGTTAGGTTAGGTTAGGTTAGGTTAG
>CAUVZR010000056.1:0-36970 GCA_963556515.1 Nudaria mundana | reverse complement strand
CTCTTTCCAGACCTCCGGCACGATTCCTCTGGAGTAAGACAGGCGGTACAGACGAGTTAGTACAGGAGACAACTCAGCTGCGCATTTCCGTAGTACCACCGCCGGAATGCCGTCAGGGCCACTGGCTTTCCGCGTGTCGAGTGATCGCAGCACTGCCCGTACATCGCATTGCCTGAGTACAATGTCAGGCATAGTGTGGCCACAGTTGGCGATGGCGGGGGCTGCAGGCCACGGTCGTCGACCCGGGAATTAGCCGCAAAGAGGTCTGCGAGCATATCCGCTTTCTCTTGGGCTTTGTGAGCCAGTGTTCCATCTGGGTAACGCAGCGGTGGCAGCGAGGGCTGACAAAAGTTAGATTGCACGGCTTTGGCCAGTTGCCAGTATCCACGGCTGCCCGTGGGATGGGAAGTGAGCTCCTGACCAAGCCGCGCGATGCGCTGGGCATCCGCTCTCTTTAAGGCCCTCTTGCTGGATTTTGTGGCCCGGTTGTACGCTGCTTTGAGGTGGCCCACGTTTGGGTCGCGCACAGCCTGGGCCCTGATCCAGGCGCGATATACTGACTGTTTTTGTCGGATAGCTTTGGTACAATCTCGCCCGAACCAGGGACGGGCTCTGCGTATACTGGCGACATCAGTGAAAGGGATGTAATATTCGATCCCTAAACTGATCTCCCCAGCAATCGCAGAAGCGCTTATCCGAGGGAACCTTTCCTACAAAGCAGCGCTGGCTCCAGGGGACGGACGCATAATAATCGCGAAGACCGTCCCCATCCGCTGACGAGTAGTGCCATAGTCGTTTTGACGTTTGTACAGCACGTGCAGGAGGTGATACCTTCATGCCAGCGTGAACAACACAGTGGTTGGAACTACCCAATGGGTCTCCTACCGAAACACTGTACTGGGCTGGGCGACTCGTCAGCAGTAAATCCAGCAGAGCGGGCGCGTGATCTGACCTGTCTGGTATCCGGGTGATCCCGCATACCATCTGGGTCAGACCGTGGGAGAGAGTGAACGCAATGGGTGTCCCTACCCGCATGATCAGTCTTGAGAGATCCCAGCCATTCAATGTGATGGCCATTGAAGTCCCCCAGAAATACTAGGGAACCGCACCTGCGCTCCATCAGCCGTCTCACTGAGGTACTGGAAGAGCTTTGTTGTCTCAGAATCCCCTGTGTGGGAACAGTAGACGCACAAGTAGATCTGGCTCATAGAGCCATGGTCTACGTGCAGCCAAAGGTTGGAATTGGAGGGGTTCTCTAGGCAGCGCAACCGGCGGCAGCAAACATCCGCCCTAACAAACCCGCACACCCCGGCTCTGTCTCGAAATTGTTCCTCGATGACATAGCCGGGGTAACACAGGTAAAACGTGTCGTTAGGGCGGCGTATTTGTGTCTCCGTGAGGAACATCACAGCGGGCCGTGCCGTCTCAAGGTGATGGTGGACGGCATCGAGGTTCGCATGGAGTCCACGGACGTTAGTGAACTCCACCTCGAAAAGTGAAGTTGTGGGGTTTCCTAGGGCCGCTGTGAAACGTTTACTTTTTTTTTGTTGCACTGCCGTTGTAGATTTTGAAGAAGAAGAAGCGTGAAGACAGGGCGACATCTGGTGCAGCAGTAAGTGACAAAGTGCAGGGCCTAGCTTCGTCTAGAACTGCGTGGTTAGGACGGAGCCGACCCGCCGGACGGAAGAGCTCCCAAACCCCCCTGATGCAAGGCCGCCGCTACCCCACACCGGTTACCACACGGAGCGGCGATCCCACATCAGGATTATGCGTAACATGTGGGGCAGCCTACTGGAGTGGTTGGTCCCAGGCGGGCCCCATGACTGTGTTGCGGGCGGCCGCGGCAACGCCGTTGCTAAGGGTCTCTCTGGCCGGCGAATCGACCCACACCACCCACACTAGACTCCGTTTCGCTCCCACTGGTCCCATGCCTGCTGCACCACACATCGCCCCGGGCCCGGCGGTGCAGCTGCTGAACCCCTAACGCAACCCAGCCTGGGCTGGGTTACTTGGGGGGCTTTAGCACAGCTGCACGGTGGTACCCCCCCGGACCAACACTGTTGTACCACCTGGTACCCACGTAGGGGCCGAAGCCACTCCATAGGTACTATAAATTAACGAGCCTCGTCCGTTGATCAGCAGGTGCCCCACTAGCAGGTGAGGTCGCTGGGGCCCTAAAGATGTTGGTAGAGCCCCTTTGCACCCAAAATTAATAATTAATTAAGTATACAGTTATAGTGATATTAAAAGTGTGAACTATATAATTATTAGAATTATTAGGTACATGATTTCGGGTAAACTCGTGCCAAGCTATGACAGTAATACATTATACACAAGCAATAAATAGTAACGTATAACATACATGCCTTAAAACTAATGTACAAAGGGCGGCCTTATCGATAATAAGCGATCTCTTCCAGGCAACCTTTGGATGGAAAGAGAAATATACGATATAATGTAGGTAGCGTACAATATATAAATATTTTAAGTAATAGATAAAAGAGGTGGTGGAGTTTATAGGGTACCTTACCTTTATATGACCGCAATTTAGTTTATATTAAATAAAAAACATTTTTTTAAATTGCTAAGCTCTCTGGACCGCATGCAGTGGCTATCAGGTGAAGTAGCTTAACATACGTTTTCACTAAGTCATTAAGCGATATGGAACAGACCCGCCACAATTATCCAGCTCAGCAAAATGGACAAAGAAATTACATTTCAACTAAAAGCGCTTTTGATTAATTTAAGCTATGTTTGTGAAGTTAAACATTTCATAAAATCAGTTTGAGTGAAGTTATCGGTCGGAATAGGATTAAAAATAGGCTTTCCGTCGTTTCAGAATTAAATAAGTAAATTCTTTAAATATTTTGCTGCAAAATATTTCAGCTTTTTGTGTTTATTAAATATTAAATTATTTTGTTGTATATTCCAACCGAAAAAGGCGCTACAATAGATTGTATTAATGTGTTTTAAATCTAGTTAATCATAGTTGAATTCAAAACATTAACATTCACATTATTGTATGTCATCATGCGCCTCACTGATCATAATTAAAGTTCTGCGACGTCAACTACTAATGGTTCTGGTGGTGGAAGGTTGTATTCTTTTATCCCATCAGGTGACACGTGTGTTTAGATATCATCATCATCGTCAGCCGATTGACGCTCACTGCTGGCCATAGGCCGCCCCTAACGAATACAACATTCAGTCCTGCACTTTCCGCATCCAGTAAATTTCTGCGACCCTTGTGATGTCGTTAGTCTACCTTGTGGCAGGCCCACGCTGCGTCTTCCAGTACGCGGTCGCCACAAGGACAATATGGCTCCATCGACCATCGGTCCTACGAGCAATGTATCCTGCCAACTGCCGCTTAACCTTGGCGACTATTTTGCCAATGTCGGTGAACCTGGTCCTCTTTCGGATCTCATCATTGCGAATTAGATCGCGAAGTGACACTCCGAGCATAGCCCTTTCCATTGCTCTTTCGGTGACAGTGAGCTTCTGAAAAAGACTAATTTCTATGCTTAGCCGTATAATCTGTCATAAATACTTGACCTAAATATCGAAATACGAGGCCATTCTGTCTTACATTTTTGAACCATAAAAACAAACCACAACCCATAAATTACTGCAACAACATTTTTAATCGTCACGAACTAAACTGATGTACCCTCAACACTATATTTACCATACATGGCCATTAATCTAGTGAGTGACATTAATAGCCTATCCTCAAAGGTAGAAAAGCAGTCACTAAATAAATCGGTGTAATGAGCTTAAATTAATGGGTAGGTATTATATAGTTATGTGCTATGTGTACAGCAAAAAAGTAACACCTATAAGCGTAGATCTGCATGAAAAGTACAAAGGCTTTTTTTAATTTCTGCCATGCCGAAGGATGACCCTAGGACACCGCTGGTAGACTTTCGCCACATAGAGGTATGCGGCTTCTTAATAGAAGCCGCATACATAGTGTTGGATGTGAGGTATCTCAAAGACTATCTAAAAGAGACAGCCTGTCTCATTGAGATAGTCTTGATAATGCCTATCTCAAAGACTATCTCAAAGAGACAGGCTGTTAAGGTACTATCTAAAGTGAAAATTAGGTTTATATTATGGTTCTTCCTACCTCTTTAGGGAAACGATTGTTCTTGAGCAAACAAAGAGACAAAACAAAATTTTGGGACATATTTCTTAATAGTTACTTAGTTGTAGGCAAGCGGCAAACCCCCGAAAAAGTGCTTAGAAATGAAAATGACTGACCAATCAGTGAAAATGTGATTTCCCCGATACAAATTTATACTTTTTGTATACCTTGGACCGAAAGGCGTATAATAGTGTATCTTAACTCGGAAAAACACTACGCTATTTTATGATGTGAAAAATGTATATTTTCTCATTTTGAAAAATAGTCAGTTGAAGATCTGATAAGTATAATTCTGCCGCAGGATTTTTTTGAATTCGATCAAAACTCGGCGAGATAAAAAATGTTGAATGTGACCATTTTTGTGCTTTAAAATGGTTGTAACTTGTTTAAAACGCATTTTTTCGAAAAAAATACTAAGTAAAAAGTGTTCTATTTTGCCCGTTTTACCCTTAGAAATCATTTTCCAATATAAAAACCAACTTTTTATCAGTTTAATTAATTTGTTTATAACAATTAATAGCCCAACCGCACAAATTTTGTTTTCTTACCAATCGACGTCTTTTGGTCCAGGTTTACAAAATGTACAAATTTGTATTGGGGAAATCACATTTTCACTGATTGGTCAGCCATTTTAGTTTTTCAGGGGGGTTTGCCGCTTGCCTACTGGCATTTATCATCCACCGAGCCTTTTTCTGGTTATCGTATGTACATAATGGTCTCGTCAAGATTTGAGAGGCTCAAGTTAACCTCCTGCAAGTGGTGTCTCAAGTTAACTTGCTGATCAAGTGATGATTCTCTGGTAATCATAAAACCACCCGGATATAGGAAATAGTACCAGGCGTGAATATAAAAATTAGGTAACTATGGATATGTTGCTTGGTTATCAACACACGGAATATAAAATAATCTCGCTCAGCTTCCTAATATGCTTATAAAAGTGACATAAAAGGAAAAAGCCACTATTCCTTTCACTAATCCGCTATTCGATGAAACTAATCCACTATCAGTGGGCGGATTATATAAGCTGATTTTGTTCTCAGAAAAAATAGAAAAGAATACCGACATGTAGAATATTGTTCTATGTTGTTGAATTAAGATTATGTACCTATTTTCTAACGTAACTATTGACGCAGAGTATGTTAGAAACTGTCCGTTTCCAGTTTTACCCAGACTGCAGAAATAGTAAGTAAAAATTGTAATTACCTATCAGCTATAGAAAAAGAGTGGCAGTTAGTTTTATTAATAGGTCCTTTCTCTCGGTTCTACCAATTGCTTTGCGAATCTGGCAGTAGGTATGTGTATGTGTACATAGAAGCAATAATATTTTTACTTTTAGTACTTACTAAAGTTCGTAAAGCGTCATCTGATCTATTTGAATAAAGCTTTATTGATATTGATTGAATGAGTTAAAAAACATTGATCCTCAACCTACCTCTACATAATAGTAAAGTATTGATTTTCTTTTTTTTTTTCATTCTATATAATTAAAATAAAAAAGAATACTCTTATCCTAGTAAGATAAGAGTATCCTTTGTGTAAATCCAGGAAAAATGGTCTATCTATGTGCTAATTTTCATATTATTCTGTTGAACAGTTTATGCAAACAAACATCTTACTTCCTACCTGATTGAAAAATGTAACTTACTGTATTACAAGCTCTTGCAAGAAACATACCTAATTCATATGGCAGTGGATTTATTTTTAATAAACCAGCATGAGATTAGACGGTAAAGTAGGTACTATTGATTTTATTTTATCGTACTTTAAAATGATTGAAATTTTTATTTTATTACAGTGGCATTATAAATCAGATTCGGTTCAGACCACTTGTGGGAATATCATCTCACATAATTGTGTACAGAGTTTCCGCATCTACATGTAGATAGAACTTGTTTACTAGTGTATGTAAATTGGTAACTTTCTCTCACTCGAACACAATAGCCCTCTCATATTATGTAATTCTTGTTTAACATACATATCACAATATGTTTATTTCTCTGGAGGAAATGACTGAGATTGGAATAAGTATTGTATTTTTTTAAGATGAGAATACATGTTTATTTACAACTAACTGTTGCCCGCAGCTCCGCCTGCGTGTTATAGCTTTCTTGATCACCAGTTAGGTACTTATTTATTATGTATAGCTGTTGAGCGATATTGTATCTTAAGATAAAATAAGTAAGCTTAGCCGTGTGCAGCGCCCCTTAGTGAACTCCACTGAGGGTTTTTTTTTTAATTCCGCGGCCAAAGGCTGCTCTAACATCCGTTGCCGGGCGTCTCTGGTTACAAGCAGAACGTATTTCCAGTGACAAACTTATTATTTGCGGTTGGTACCGTAATCGGGTCTAGGGATCGAACCGCAAAATTAAGTTTGTTTTTTATTGTATATCTTTTTCCGGGATAAAAAGTACCCCGTGTGGTGCCCAGGATATTAAAGAATAATTATACCAAGTTTCATCGTAGTCGAACCGGTAGTTTTTGCGTGATGCCTGAACAAACAGACAGACAAATTTTTTTTTAAATAACATTTTTGGGTTGTGGGTCTGGTTGTCCCCCTGCCATTTATGTTTTGATATTTTCAATGTACAGAATTTTCACTTCTACAGATTTATTATAAGTATAGACAAGAAGGGGCGGGGCCCCAAGAGATTCGACTACGTCCTCGCCGTCCACCCTGGACCCCAACTTGACCACGGTAACGCAGTGGCAAGTTGGGTGACCGAACGTCGATATCGAGACTTGTGTGGCCAACATTGCGATTAATTGTGCTATCATGGATATGCCTGACGAGACCCCCGGTACTGACACTGCCCTTTCCCGGGCAGTCTCAGCCGACGACCTACCACATGAAACACGGAATTCGATGCCTCTTGATTTGGGGGCTCGCTCCGCGCCGCCTAGTCGCAGCGCGACGTCGACGCCCCAAGGAAATGTTGCTGCTGGGACTGACGGTGGGTCAGCTCCCAGTAGTGTGAAGGGTAAGGGCCGTTCTGCTTCGCAGAAGAGGACCCTCGAGAAGGGGGGGCTGCCGCGCGACCGGAGCACTAGTTGCTCTGGGTGGGGGTCCCTCCTCTCCAGCGATTCGGAGGAGGAGGTGCCAGTGAAGACGGTGCGCACGCGTCTCAGCGCCTACAGAGTGCGCCCGCCGACGCCACCCCCGTCATCTGTACCGTCCCTACGCAGTCGCAGGGATATCGG
This sequence comes from Nudaria mundana, assembly GCA_963556515.1. Taxonomy (NCBI): domain Eukaryota; kingdom Metazoa; phylum Arthropoda; class Insecta; order Lepidoptera; family Erebidae; genus Nudaria; species Nudaria mundana. The sequence continues at coordinate 29,625 of CAUVZR010000056.1, read as the reverse complement.
TGTGCCGCCCGCGCGGGAGATCATGAGTATTCTCTCCCGCATGAACGCGGCCATGCGGGGGAGTAAGAACATGTCGGGGAGGAAGAAGATTGTGGCTTCACTGGTGGATGAAGCCCAATCCTCCCTTGACAAGCTCCTCGCGCGGAGCGCCACAAAGGAGGAGGCGAAGCTCCGCAAGCAGGTTGCGAGCCTGGAGGTGGAGATCACTGCCTCCCGAAAGGAGATGGAAGATCTGCGTCGGGAGGTCGCTGAGTTGACCACAGTGGTCAAGGCACCTCCAGGTCCCATGGCGCCCCCTCCTCTGACGGCTGGACCAGCGCCGAAGACGGCGCCTAGGACCGCGCCCACCACGGCGCCCGCCTCGCCGCCACAGCCTGTGCCGACTACGGTGCAGGTCCTGACGGCGATCGAGAGGCGCCTCGCGGTCCTGGAGGACCGGGCGTACCGCCCTCCGCTAGCGCGCCCCACGTTTTCATACGCGGCGGCTGTTGGCGGTGCTCCCGCTCCCGGTCCTAGCGGCACACCTGCTGTCCGCCGCCCCGCTCCGCCCCCGTCCGCTTCGGTGAGCCGGATACCGGCCGAGATCGCGGCCCAGGCGCGGAAGGCCAAGGGGCGCGGCAAGAAGAGTGGCACCCCTGCCGCCTCCTCTTCCTCTATCGTCGCTCCCGCTGCTTCCTTACATCCCTCCAGACGGGAGGGATGGGAAGTAGTGGGAGCCAAGAAGAGGAAGACGAAGGCCGCAAAGAAAGCGGCCAAAGCCGCCGCGGCGAAGGCGCCGAAGAGGCCCCGCCCTCCTCGCTCCACCACCGTCGTCTGAGGGGGGGGGGGGGGGGGGGGGGGGACGGGGGGGGGGGGGGACGACGGTAGGTGTGGACAAGGGGGTGGGGTACGCCGACGTACTGAGGACTATGAAGTCCTCAGTCAACCTCTCGGCCCTCGATATACAGGGGGGGCTCCGGTGCAAGACGACACGCACCGGGGCTCGCCTCCTCGAGGTCTCCGGCGCCTCCAGTGGCCCTAAAGCTGAAGCCCTAGCGGCTCAGCTTAGGGACGCGCTGGACCAAGAAGCCGTCCGCGTCACCAGACCCACCAAATGCGCCGCATTGCGCATCACGGGTCTGGATGACGCGGCCACGACGGAGGAAGTTGTCTCCGCCGTCGTGGAGGCGGGCGGCTGCCCCCGTGACAAGGTGAAGGCTGGAGATATCTCCTTCGGCTCCACTGGTCACGGGAAGACAGTCGTCCAGTGCCCAAAAACCTCGTCCGTCCGCTGAGAGTGGTGGGGTGCTGCCCTCCGCGCATGGCTCTGTCTCTGCCCGACGCGGATAGCACCAGCGAAGACGACGTACCCGAAGTCAGGGTGGGGGAGCTAGGTGCGGCACTCAAGGTCACGACGGGTGTTGCTCGAGTCGTGGGTCGGATACGGCAGCTGGGACTGGAGGTGGCCTTGCACAAGTCCGAGGTTCTGTGTTTTCACAGACCTCGGAACGGTCCACCAGAAGGTTCCAGCATAAATGTGGGAGGCGTTAGCATCGGCATCAAGCCCTCGATGAAGTACCTAGGGATCGTACTTGATAGCCGATGGAACTTCGGACCACATTTCCGAAGTTTGGTCCCCAAGGTGACGCAGGCATCGGTCGCGCTTTCGCGACTGATGCCCAACCTAAAGGGACCCAACGCCTCCTGCAGGAGACTGTACCTGGGGATCGTGCGGAGTATGGCCCTATACGGGGCTCCAGTATGGGCGGATAGGTTGGCGGTCAAGGGGAACGTGACTCTGTTAAACAGACCACTTCGAACCTTGGCCGTCAGAACCGTACGGGGGTACCGCACGATCTCCGGAGAGGCTGCATGTCTCCTAGCCGGGACCCCTCCATGGGACCTGGAAGCGAGAGCCCTTGCGTCATTGTTCCAATGGCGCAAGGAGGCGCTGGAGCGGGATCACAGGCCTGCGTCTCGAGAAATCGAGGACCAGCGTTCCCAACTCCGCCAGGATCTCATGGAGTCATGGAGGGTGCGACTTGAGCAACCCAAGGGGGGTGCCATCTTCATCGCGGCGGTGAGACCGATCATGGACGATTGGCTGCAGAGGCAGCATGGTGACCTCACGTACCGTGCGACGCAGATCGTTGCCGGGCATGGATGCTTCGGTAGCTATCTGTTTCGCATGCATCGTGAGGTCACACCCCGGTGTCAACACTGCGAGGTTTCCGACGACGACACCGCACTCCACACGTTGGTGGAGTGCTCAGCGTGGGCGAGTCAGCGCCGGGACCTCGTAGTGGGTCTGGGCGTGGATACCCTCTCGCTGGGGACCATGCTTCAAGCCATGGTATCCAGCGGGAGTAGGTGGAACGCGGCCGTGTCCTTCTGCGAGCAAGTCATGCTCGCGAAGGAGGCGGCCGGGAGGGAGAGGGAGCATACCCTCCCCGCCGAGTTCCGTAGTCGGCGGCCAGGCCGCCCCAGACTACGCGACTACGCCCAAGACTATCGTCCTCCATGATCGGGGCCTGGACGGCGGGATCGCCACCCACCGTCCTTACTATCATGGATATATTGGGAGTATTCTCAGATATAGGGTATTGTTATGGGGGAACTCCACTGACATTAACAAAGTTCTAATATCACAAAAGAAATGCATCAGGGCTATATGTGGTGCCGCGCCCTGGGTGTCTTGTAGACCTTTATTTAAAAGAAATAGGATCCTCAATGTAGTGTGCCTGTATATCCTGGAGGTGGCATTGTTTGTCAGGAAACATCAGCGACTGTTCTCCAAAGTTTGCGATCATAAGCATTACATCTCTAGAGACATTACTAAACTAGTTACACCCAGATCAAACAGCACCCTTCATCAGAAAAGTTGTAATAGTATGGCAATAAAAGTGTATTATAAGTTACCTAAAGAATTGAGAGAATTGCCAGGTAACCTATTTAGAAGACGTACTAATGAGTGGCTTCTAGACAAATGTTTTTACTCTATGCAGGAATACTTGACATACAAAAGTTAAAAATATTAGATTATTGACATTTTCTTTCTGACAAATTTGACATAATAATGCTACATTACAGTATAATAATAATTAATAGGTGACATTTTGTATTAATATAGTTTTAGGATTGACATAATGGTAATTCAATAATATTGTAATAATTGTAGAATGCTAAAAAATAATAATAATAATAATTTGTAATAATAAAAAACTGGCAACTCTGGACATCTGTACATACGTCATTTTCATCAATAAAATATTTTAATATTTTTATCTCAAATATCTTCCTCAATTTTTAAAATTCTTACTGATTTCTAAATTATATCACCAAAAAGTCCATAAATATTATATTTCACAATTTACTACAAGAATACCAAAGTGCAAATATGAAGCGAAGTTTTGACAAACGTCAACTATCAAAATATCAGAATGTTACGAGAAAATAAATATTATGAATGATTATGGACAGCGATGATAACAAGAGCCAGGAGTAAAAATGCACAGATAACACCCCCGGACTCATCACTTAGCTCCGCCTCGCAAGCGCTGGACCGCACTCCTGCGACACAAGTGCTTGCTGAGGCGTCGAGTTCATCGTCAAGTGATGAGTATTTTTCCCCGCCGACGTCGCCAACACCTGTACGCCGGCGAGGGAGAGGCCGGCCGCCGAGCAGTTTGGGGCCCCGAAGCCTACCAGCTTCGAGTAGGGTCCCCACTACCGGTGGTATTGTGCACCGCATGCGATGGACTTCATCCATCAATGAAAACGTCATGCGGGCATATTATGAGGCTACAGAAGGGGAAACCAACCTGACTGCGTACCGTTCAAGGATGCTCCCTTTGTTTCAGGCTCTTGAACCAACAATGACCGTTGCCGTCCAGCGACTATCGGATCAAGTGCGGGCTATCCAACGATGCAAGTTGTTGGATCAACCTGTGCTTGATCGACTACGCCTGGAAGTGTTATCTACTCGATCAGCTCCAGCGTCAACGAGAGCACCGTCACCTGCTACACACACGGTTGCAATTAATGCCACTTTAGTTGATACCGTGCTCGACGTGGGAGATGATACGAGTGATATATCTGTCCAGGTAAGCGAGCAATTAAGGAGTACTTTAGAAGATGTGATCTCTCAATATAGATTTGCACCTAATTCTAGACCACGGCTACCACGCTTACCCATGCATAGTTGCTAGCTCCGTACTTACGGACTAGCAATGATTTGCTCGATACCCACTCGATGCTTTACTGTGGAGCTATTACCGCTTGTCGTGTTGCACGCGTTAAATTCCCTGAATTTAACCGTGCACCACGATCGGGTGGTGTGCCCGTATGGCAGGCAAGAATCTAGCGACGTATCGGCACATTTAGGACTCTCATTGCGAAGCTTATCTGTTTTAGCCGGGGAAATAGTCGTCCCCGGGTCATGCGTTTCGTGAGTCAGGCATTCGCTGGGACCGGTATTCGTCCCCAGCAATACTTAACCAATGTCACGGAACGTATTGACTTTCTGAAACAGAAAGTGTATGCATGGGCAAGCCGTATCCGTCGTTATAGAGAGCGTGTAAATAGATACTGGCAGAATCGCATCTTCCAAAGTGACCAAAGGAAGGTGTACCGAGAGTGGGAGGGAACTGGACAACGTTTGAGCGACGGACAACTGCCAGATGCTCACACCATGAATCAATTTTGGCGTGACATATGGTCGGTGCCCGTCGAACATTCGGAGGGCGACTGGATCCGTGTCGTCGAGCGTGAATGCAGTATCGTCGAACCCATGGAGTCTATTACCATAGACTCCGAAGATGTTAGTTGTGCAATTCGTAAGGCCCCGAACTGAAAAAGTCCTGGGCCGGATGGATTGCACAACTTTTGGATAAAGTGGGTTCAGAGCTCGCATGAACGCTTGGCAACACAGTATCAAGAAGCCCTCGAGTCTGGTTCCTTACCCGCTTTTATGACTGGCATCACCTTCCTGCTCCATAAATCAGGTAGTACCACGGAACCTAAAAACTATAGACCTATCAGTTGCTTACCTACCATCTACAAGCTCCTTACATCCATTCTGAGAAGTAAATTAAATTCACACAAATGTCTAACAATATTTTAGATAACGCTCAGAATGGATGTAGGGCTGGGTCACGTGGTACTAAGGAGCTACTCCTTATTGACATGGCCATTAGCCAACAGGTCAAGCGGAGTAGGGGCGCCCTCTCTACTGCCTGGATTGACTACAAGAAGGCCTATGATTCGGTGCCTCATTCATGGCTGAGGAGGATTTTAGAGTTGTATAAAATTAATCCGACTCTTAAATCCTTCTTAGTCTCGTGTATGGGGCAGTGGACCACAGTCCTTCGTCAACCAGGTAGTGGTGGGTACGCCTCTGATTCGCATGACTTGATAAGGATTGAGCGTGGTATATTCCAGGGCGACAGTTTGAGTCCATTGTGGTTTTGTTTAGCACTGAAACCACTTAGCACATTGCTGAAGGATTCAGGGCTAGGCTATCGGTTTCGTAGAGGGGGTGAGGTTATTTCTCTCCTGATGTATATGGATGACCTCAAACTATTCACACCGAAGCACCAAGATTTAGTGACATTATTAAAAACTACGGAAGTTTTTAGTAATGCCATTAAGATGGAGTTCGGTGTTGATAAGTGTGCGGTTATGCATGTACAGCGGGGGAAGGTTGTAAATTCACCGAATCTACAACTTTCTGAGATAATAACTCTCAGATCTCTCACCGAGACCGAAACATACAAATACCTAGGTATGTCAGAGTCATTGGGTATAGCGGTAGAGGATATTAAGAAATCGGTGAAAGAACGTTTTTTTGGCCGCCTGACAAAAGTTCTTAACAGTTCTTTGTCCGGTGGTAACAAAATGCGGGCTTTCAACGGTTGGGTGATACCTTTATTGTTGTACTCCTTTGGCATACTTAGGTGGACTCAAACGGAACTAGACGCCCTGGATAGGCGAGTCCGTCAACAACTGACATTGCATCGAATGTTACACCCACGATCGTCTGTCATGAGACTGTACATTCCACGGAAGTGGGGGGGTCGAGGCTTTTTGAATGCCAAGAACCTCCACAACCGTGAAGTGTGCAGTCTCAGGGATTACTTCCTACAGAATGGATGTGACATTCATTGCGATGTTGTGAAAGTTGACAAGGGCCTTACACCTCTTTCCTTGGCTAACGAGAACTGGCGTAAACCAAAGGTGTTAAGTACTGAAGACCGTAAGGACGTATGGAAGAGCAAGGAGCTACACGGGCGGTTCTACCGAGTCTTAACAGGACTCGATGTAGACCTGCTCGCATCGGTGACCTGGCTGCGTTTTGGGGACCTCTTTGGGGAAACTGAAGGTTTTGCCTGTGCAATTGCAGATGAGGTTATCAAGACGAACAACTATCGGAAATACATCATGAAGGACGGTACCGTCGACATTTGTCGAGCATGCCACCGTCCTGGTATCTCTGGTCACCTATCTGGTCACTTCGCCATATTATTTCCGGTTGTTCGTATCTTGCTAACACCGAGTACTTGCATAGGCACAATCAAGTAGCCAGGATCATCCACCAGCAACTTGCTCTTCACTATGACCTTATTGAGTCTGAAGTACCGTACTATAAGTACACACCAGTGCCAGTTCTTGAGAATGGTCGTGCATTGCTCTACTGGGACCGATCAATCATCACGGACAGGACTATTATTGCCAATAGGCCCGATTTCGTGTTGGTTGATCGGACCCAGCGTCGGGCAGTGCTCGTCGATATCGCCGTCCCGCATGACGAGAATCTCGTGAAGGCAGAGAAGGACAAACTTAGTAAGCACCTCGATCTGTCCTTCCAGATAACCGCCATGTGGGACGTAGACTCGACGATCATTGTCCCGGTGGTCGTTTCGGCAAACGGATTAATAGCGAAGAGTCTCGATCAACATCTCAAGAGACTCTCGTTAGATTGTTGGATCAAGAGTCAGATTCAGAAGGTTGTTATCCTCGACACGTGCCGTATTGTTAGGAGGTTTCTTAGTCTGTAGCCTCCACCACCGGTAGTTTGGGTCCTACTCCGCTACTGGTGGGTCACTATTTTTTATATTTTTAAATGTATTTGTGTTTTTTATAAATGTATTTAAAAATGTATAAAATAAGAATATAAATGAATAAACGATATAATAATTTAATATTTGCATGCCGTGATCCATCCGGCGAAACATGACGTAACCTTAGACAGTTAACAAAAGCCATGTCAACCATGTTTCAAGTGAATAAACATTTCATTCATTCATACAGAAGCAGGCTAGAAGGGTTGCGTGCTGCGGAGCCTTTGCCCCATAGCACGCAACCAGATTCACTCACTGACGCGGGATAAAACCCGACCCCAATGACGCGGGATTCTCGTCCCGACCAAACACCCGCAGAGACCACAGAGGTGGTCAAAGTCCGCCGGGCGCCACTGGACATACACTCTGCTAGTAACCAGAGACGCCCGGCAACGGACGTTAGAGCGGCCGCGGCCTTGGGCCGCGGAATTAAAAAAAAAAAAAAAAAAAAGTATAGACAAGAATAATAATTTACAGAATTAAGTACAAAAAATATTTACACTACATACTATTACGAGTACTTATTCTTTGGTCCAGAAAATAGGCAGCCTTCTGGTCCTGAGAAGCATCGATTAAGCGTTTAGCAATGTCTTAGTTTTATAGTATTATGTAGTAGTAATTTTATTCACTTTTTTCACATTTTATACACTCGTTTTTAATTTTATTTAATGATTAGTCTAGCCTTTACCCGTAGCTGACGTCGGTTATAACCGCTCAGCTGCTCAGATAATCACGCGACTGAAGTTACATGTGGATAGCTAGTAGTTATTACCTTCCTCTTAAATCACTAAGTATGCTTTGCTGTACATTACTTTTACTTAACCAAAATTTGTTTATCTAAAAATATCATGACGAATTCAAAGTTCAAAGATTTAAAATTAAAAAAATAATATTTATCCATTTAGGATTGGAACGTGATGTCTACAGTTTTCATTGATGTTACAAGATTACATTGTTGATCATGCCGGCTTCGGTGGCGTGGTCGACCCGGGAATTTAACCCGAGCCTACGGAGTCAAAAGTCGATGCCCTACCGTATCGGCTTTTGACTTCGGAGGCTCGGCTCCAATAACATTAGTTCAAACCTAGATACAAAGTGAGTCCCGCTTGCTTATACTTTTTTTTTTTTTTTTTTTTTTTAGTTCCGCGACCAAGGCCGCGGCCGCTTTAACGTCCGTTGCCGGGCGTCTCTGGTTACAAGCAGAACGTATTTCCAGTGGCGCCCGGCGGACTTTGACCACCTCTGTGGTCTCTGCGGGGGGTTGGGTCGGGATGACAATCCCGCGTCGTTGGGGTAGGGTTTTATCCCGCGTCAATGAGTGAATCTGGTTGCGTGCTATGGGGCAAAGGCCCCGCAGCACGCAACCCTTCTAGCCTGCCTCTGTAAGGACGACGGGTGGCGATCCCGCCGTCCTCAGGCCCCGATCATGGAGGTCGATGGTCTTGGGCGTAGATGAGTCTGCGGCGGCCTCGCCGCTGACTACGGAACTCGGCGGGGAGGGCACGCTCCCTCTCCCTCTCGGCCGCCTCCTTCGCGAGCACGACCCGCTCGCAGAAAGACACGGCCGCGTTCCACCTACTCCCGCTGGAGACCATGGCTTGAAGCATGGTCTCCAGCGAGAGGGTATCCACGCCCAGACCCACTACGAGGTCCCGGCGCTGACTCGCCCACGCTGAGCACTCCACCAACGTGTGGAGTGCGGTGTCGTCGTCGGAAACCTCGCAGTGTTGACACCGGGGTGTGACCTCGCGATGGATGCGAAACAGATAGCCACCGAAGCATCCATGCCCGGTAACGATCTGCGTCGCACGATACGTGAGGTCACCATGCTGCCTCTGCAGCCAATCGTCCATGATCGGTCTCACCGCCGCGATGATGGTGGCACCCCACTTGGGTTGCTCAAGTCGCACCCTCCATGACTCCATGAGATCCTGGCGGAGTTGGGACCGCCGGTCATCGATTTCTCGAGACGCAGGCCTGTGGTACCGCTCCAGCGCCTCCTTGCGCCATTGGAACAATGACGCAAGGGCTCTCGCTTCCAGGTCCCATGGAGGGGTCCCGGCTAGGAGACATGCAGCCTCTCCGGAGATCGTGCGGTAGCCCCTTATTGTTTTGACGGCCAAGGTCCTCAACGGTCTGTTAAGGAGCGTTGAGTTGTTGGCCGTCAACCGCGCCGCCCATACGGGAGCCCCGTATAGGGCCATACTCCGCACGATCCCCAGGTACAGTCTCCTGCAGGAAGCGTTGGGTCCCTTTAGGTTGGGCATCAGTCGCGAAAGCGCGACCGATGCCTGTGTCACCTTGGGGACCAAACTTCGGAAATGTGGTCCGAAGTTCCATCGGCTATCAAGTACGATCCCTAGATACTTCATCGAGGGCTTGATGCCGATGCTAACGCCTCCCACATTTATGCTGGAACCTTCAGGTGGACCGTTCCGAGGTCTGTGAAAACACAGAACCTCGGACTTGTGCAAGGCCACCTCCAGTCCCAGCCGCCGTATCCGACCCACGACTTGAGCAACACCCGTCGTGACCTTGAGTGCTGCCTCCTGGTACGTTGCACCCCGCGCCGTGACGAGGGTATCGTCGGCGTAGCACGTTACGCCGACGCCCTCAGGCAACGCACCCCGCAGCACCCAGTCGTAGCCGATGTTCCACAGAAGCGGCCCCAGGACCGACCCCTGCGGAACACCGCACGACACATCTCGCCGAGCTGGCCCGAGCCAGCTGGGGAAAGCTATGGCCCTCTCCGAGAGATAGGCCCCGACAATACGACGGAGGTAGAGAGGCGTTTCGTGATACACGAGCGCCTCCCTAACGCAGCTCCATGGCAAGGTGTTGAACGCGTTGGCGATGTCTAGAGACACCGCCACCACCACCTTGCCCTGTTAGACTGCTTCCTCCGTCAGGCTCTTGACGCGCATGATCGCGCTCACGGTGGAGCGTCCCCGACGGAAACCGTACTGGTTGTCCGCCAGGTCTGGCCCCACCGTCGAGAGATGCTCGACGAGGCGTTCCGCGATAATTCGCTCAAAGAGCTTACACACCTCGTCGAGCAACACGATCGGCCGGTATCCGGACGGTGAGTCCACCGGCCGCCCCGCCTTACGAATCAGGACCAGTTTCCCCGTCCTCCACACCTTGGGAAACTGGCCCCTTTCGAGGCATGCGCTAAAGAGCCCCATCAGTCGAGGCCCGAGTTCTTCGAGGGCCAGGACCCATGCACGGCCAGGAATGCCGTCGGGTCCGGGGGCAGTGATTTTCCGGCGTTTAAGCCGGAGCACTGCCGCACCTAGCTCCCCCACCCTGACTTCGGGTACGTCGTCTTCACTGATGCTATCCGCGTCGGGCAGAGATGGAGCCATGCGCGGAGGGACGTGCTCCTCCGCGCTCGTCGGAAACAGGGAGCCCATGACCCGCTCCAGCTGCTGCGGCTGGAGACTCTGGGTCAGTGGGGGCGCCCTAGGTCGGAGTTTCTCCCTGACCTGTAGGTACGGGCGCCCCCATGGGTTCTGCTGCAGGGTCTCCAGGAGCTCCTCGCGGGCCGCCGTCTTGGCCCGCTTTATTGTCTCCTGGAGATTACCTTTAGCCTCCCTGTAAGCCTGATAAAGCTCCGCCTCTCGGGTTGCCGCGTCATCTGGGCGGCGATGCCTCCGGCGAAACCTGGTGTACTGGCGGCGGGCGGAGATGCATGCTGCGCGCAGCTGTGCAATCTCCGGCGACCACCAGTACACCTGCTTCCTTGCCGGTCTGGGTGTAACCCTAGGCATCGCCGCATCACAGATTTGCGACATGGCTCTCCTGAACCACTCCGCCTCGGCATCCACATCGGCAGGCCGGTCCGGTGCCGGAATCCAGGCCTGCACGATGGATGCCTCCAGGAGAGCCTCCCGATCCAGATGGTGAAGTGCCCAACGCGGATCCGGGGGATTTTCTACCGGCTGTGGGAGGTCAGGTGGGGGGACGACATCGAATCGGATGTACCGATGGTCCGAGTGCGTCTCCTCACCCTCCTCCACGTGCCAGCCAGTAATACGGGCGGCGAGGGCAGAGGTCGCGAACGATACGTCCACGACCGAGCTGGTCCCCCGCCGCCAGAAGGTGGCGACATTCCCCCGGTTGAGGACCTCCAGACCACGTGTTCTGGTCCAGTCCTCAAGAAGCCTCCCCTTGTCCCTGGTTTCCCGGGAGCCCCACGCCTCACTCCAGGCGTTGAAGTCTCCCAGGAGCAGGACAGGGCGAGGACGGCACGCAGCGAAGACGACTTCGAGCTCAGTGAGCCATAGCTCAAACTGAGTCTCGTCCAGTGTCGGCGAGATGTAGGTGGCCACGACTGCCAACCCATCATATTCCGCCGCAACACACCCGCGGCCCCTTGCAATGATAGCAAGGCGCGAGTTGTCTGCGGCGGACCCCCCGAAGATAAAACAGGCCGAGCCGTCCTCGTCCACCGGGCTTCCCGGGTGGACGTAGTACGGCTCGGCGACCACGGCCAAGTTTATGGACCACTGCCGGATGCTCTGGTACAGAAGATCCTGAGCAGCGCGGCAGCGGTTCAAATTCACTTGCAGGATGCGGATATGGGCGTCAGACATTAATGGACGTCCATATCAGCATCCCGCCGAGAAACATCTGGCCGTGCAGTAGCGGCACCCCCACCGCTCTCAGCGGACGGACGAGGCTTTGGCCTCGAGGCGGCGCAGGTTGTGCTGCCGACCCGGTGGTCCGCAGTTTTGCCCTCCGCCTCGCATCTAAAGCAGCGAGGCGGGGCATCACAGGCACTTGCCTTGTGACCGGGCCGGCTGCAGCGGAAGCATCGATCGCCCACGGTGACTTCCGCTGTGCACTGCACTCCGACGTGCCCCACCACCATGCACCGGAAACATCTAGTTTCCCGGGCACGAAGGAGGTGCACCTGCGCCTTTAGGAAGCCCCCTACGAGGAGGCTTCGTCCGTCCGTCACTTTCAGTGCCGCCGCGACGGGGCACTGGACGACTGTCATCCCATGACCAGTGGTGCCGAAGGAGATGTCTCCAGCCTTCACCTGGTCACGGGGGCAGCCGCCCGCCTCCACGACGGCGGAGATTACTTCCTCCGTCGTGGCCGCGTCATCCAGACCCGTGATGCGCAATGCAGCGCATTTGGTGGGCCTGGTGACGCGGACGGCTTCTGCGTCCAGCGCGTCCCTAAGCTGCGCTGCTAGGGCGTCAGCTTTAGGGCCGCTGGAGGCGCCGGAGACCTCGAGGAGGCGAGCCCCGGTGCGTGTCGTCTTGCACCGGAGACCCCCCTGGATATCGAGGGCTGAGAGGTTGACTGAGGACTTCACGGTCCTCAGGACATCAGCGTACCCCACACCCCTCTCCACACCCTCCGTCGTCACCGTAAGGACGACGGCTGTGGAGCGAGGAGCGCGGGGCCTCTTCGGCGCCTTCGCCGCGGCGGCTTTGGCCACTTTCTTGGCCGCTTTCTTGGCGGCCTTCGTCTTCCTCTTCTTGGCCCCCACTACCTCCCATCCCTCCCGTCCGGAGGGATGTAAAGGAGCAGCGGGAGCGTTAGAGGAAGAGGAGGCGGCAGGGGTGCCGCTCTTCTTGCCGCGCCCCTTCGCCTTCCGCGCCTGGGCCGCGGTCTCGGCCGGCAACCGGTACGCTGGAGCGGACTGGGGCGGAGCGGGGCGGTGGACAGCGGGTGTGCCGCTTGGTCCTGGAGCGGGAGAACCGCCAACAGCCGCCGCGTATGAGAACGCGGGACGTGCTAGCGGAGGGCGGTACGCCCGGTCCTCCAGGACGGCGAGGCGCCTCTCGATCGCCGTCAGGACCTGTACCATAGTCGGCACAGGCTGTGGCGGCGATCCGGGCGCCGTGTTGGGCGCCGTGGTGGGCGCCATGGTGGGCGCCTTAGTGGGCGCCTTGGTGGGCGCCTTGGTGGACGCCGTGGTTGGCGCCGTGGCGGGCGCCTTGGTGGGCGCCGTGGTGGGCGCCGTGGGTGGCGCCGTCTTCGGCGCTGGTCCAGCCGTCGGAGGAGGAGGCGGCAGCATGGGACCGGGAGGCGCCTTGACCACCTTGGTCAAGTCAGCGACCTCCCGCCACAGGTCATCCATCTGCTTCCTGGAAGCAGCGAGCTCCGCCTCCAGGCTCGTCACCTGCTTCCGGAGCCTCGCCTCCTCCTTGGTGACGCTCCGCGCGAGGAGCTTGTTGAGGGAAGATTGGGCTTCATCCACCAGTGAAGCCACAATCTTCTTCCTCCCCGCCACGTTCCTGTTGCCCCGCATGGCCGCGTTCATGCGGGCAAAAACGCTCATAAGCTCCCGCGCGGGCGGCCCACCGATTTCCCGGCGACTTCGCTGGGACAGTTGGACCGAGGACGGAGGAGGAGTTGGCGGCCGCCTTCTGTCTGTGTTCGTCTAGACGCGTACGCACCGTCTTCACCGGCACCTCCTCCTCCGAATCACTGGAGAGGAGGGACCCCCACCCGGAGCAGCTGGTGCTACGGTCGCGCGGCGGCCCCCCCTTCTCCTCGAGGGTCCTCTTCTTCGTCCCAGAAGAGCGGCCCTTCTTCTTCACACTGCTGGGAGCTGACCCATCGTCAGTCCCGCAGGAATGGTCCCGCGTCCTAGCAGGAAAATCGCAAAAAAAAAAAAAAAAAAAAAAAAAAAAAAAAAAAAAAAAAAAAAAAAAAAAAATTTGGCCAATCACAAGTTAAGACTAAATACGTTCGGTCACCCAACTTGCCACTGCGTTACCGTGGTCAAGTTGGGGTCCAGGGCGGACGGCGAGGACGTAGTATCTAATCACTTGGGGCCCCGCCCCCGCTTGCTTATACTTAGTTAAATATCTGGATATGTGCAGTTGCTTTTTTTATTGTTTAATTATTAATTTTTTAAATGTTTATCACTTGTCTAGGTACCATAGAACAAGCTTATAGCTTAATTTGGGCTAGATGACGTTGTGTGATAATGTTCAAAAAATATTTATTTAAAATAATAACTCGGATAGTAAGTCTGAGTATTTTGTATACATAGCAGTAAGTAAATAGCTCTAATATAGTACATAAAGCAGTAAATGAACGCAATCATTACCCGTGAAAGAAGCCTATTGGAGGCTGGATTATATTGAAGAGCACGATAAAAGTTAGTAGCCGTTTTTTTATAATTTATACACGTTTTGATGTACCTACCTGATGCTGAGAATTACGGGAGGCTTTGTCAACGGTTTTATTGAACAGTATTAAGGGGAACGCTTGACGTTTCATAAAATAGGCACACAAATTGGATTTCTAAAGAAATTGGGTTCGTAAGGGATAGATTAATGGAAATTTCGAAAGCTGTAATAAGCAATATAATCAGGATTCCCTTGAATGTAGCTTGTGTATTGGTAGAAATTTGCCATTTTCTTCTGACCTTTGACCTTTCTTATGAATTATAGGTTAAAGGTCAGAAGAAAATGAATTATAGGAAGGGTTTCCTACCAGAATACTGGATGCGTTTTAAGAAATCATTAAAAGACAACAAGAAAGTTTTATCTTCAAGATATTCCTTTATTGTATAATACACCTTATTTGTTAACATTTTCATAATTGCTTTGTTAATTAAAAAAATATTTGAGATTTCAAGAACAGGTAAATTGTTGAAAATTTTAGGTGCCATTCCAAGAAAATTTTGATTAAATATTGGATCGAATATATGAAAATTATTTTTAAGAAAGATGCTACCTCAAATATTTATTATTATTACAAAGAAGGCAATGTTAAAGTACCAAGACTAAGAAAATAGGGTTTACAGCTATCAGTACTTTTGATGCCACATATAGCTCGAACACATCTTTTTTGCGCTTTAAATAGCTTCTCTGTATTAGTTGAATTTCCCCAAAATATGACACCATATCCCAACGATGATGTTACAAAAGCATGATACGTGGTAAGCGCAGTTGACTGGTTTACAATTTTGGCGAGGTTGTACAACGCATACGAATATTGACTAAGCCGTTTACAGACACTCTCAGTATGAGTTTTCCAGGACATATATCACGGTCCAGTTCAATGTCTAAAAACTTTGTGGAATCTGTTTCGTCAATTATTTTAGTGTCGTATCTTATATTAGATTTAATATGATTACTTCTTTATTCGAATGTCATAATTTTAGTTTTGACAAAGTTAAATGTTAAATTATTTGCGTCTAACCAGTTAATCATTGTCCTAATGCACTCATTTATATCAATTTCCATTGCTTGATTATTATCCGCGCTAAAAAGTATGGTACTGTCATCAGCAAACAAGACCATTGAGTGACGTGTAACTTTCGGCATATCTTCTTCTATCTATATATATAAAAGAAAGTCATGTTTGTTACAACACTTATAACTCGAGAACGACTGGACCGATTGCCATGGTTTTTGATTTGTTGGATTTGTTTCCGTCACGAATAGCAGAATACATCTTAAAAACAATGAAATAGATGCTGATTTGTTTATTACATGTAAAACATTAGTTGTACAATCCTGTCAAATAGTGTAACAACTATTTTTTTTTTGGAGCTTATGGCCTGGTTGCTGAGAACTTTAAGCAAAAAAAATATTTTTTTCTGAAGACATCATGTGTGCGTTCAGAAATTTATTTTTTGTAAAATGTCTACAAAGGTCAGGTAGTGTTATATTTGTTTGTTTTAGCCATTAATTTTCGAAAATTATTTATTAATTATTTAATTTTTAATTCCAGAAAATAATACCTAAGTTTTATTCTACAGCAAAAACATAAAATCATCGGAAAGGAACAAAATAAAAAAGAATAAAAAATTATAGGTTATAAGAATTAGGAAAAAAAATCTACAGGTTAACAAAAGTGTAAATGTCTTTTTATAGGTTGTATATGATTTTTCTTGATAAGATATTCATACGTAGTGGTTATATACTCTTTGAGCTATTGTCTATGTCTCGAAAGTTATCACTGTTATATTTGGTGGTTTTATGCGAGTGCACATTTTAATAACAATGCCGCGTCCTAGAAGATCTAATCTTTCCCAGCGAAGCCGTAATGCAATTAGGCAACGGAATATCGCGAGTCAATTATCTGATGGAGAACGAGAAATTGCACGAGAACAGCGCCGCGTTAGTATGGAGCAAAGAAGGGCCTTAATTCGTGCTTCTCAAACACAAGAGCAAAGAGAGGCAGCCCGTGAAACGGCTAGGTTAGAAACGAGAAATCGTCGAGCTTATCGTACAGATGAACAGAGGAATAATCTTCGAAGTGCAAGAAGAAATGGTTCAAGTATTGATTTGAATCGAGCAGCGTTTCTGTATGATTGCACCATCGACTACAGCTTGCATCGTTTAGTTTGCATTGGTCCAATGGACGTTGTTTGCCAGCATTGTGGAGCATTGAAGTATGCTGGTGAAACGCCTGGTTTGTGCTGCCTTAGTGGTAAAGTGAAATTGCCATTATTGGTCCCGCCACCAGAGCCAAGTGATGACTATAAAGTTGTGATCAGAGCAGATAAAAGACCAGCTGGAACACATGAACGCACATTTAATGCTCCAACAATCGATGAAGTGGCAATCCTGATTGTTGGTGAAAACTTGGAAACACGTGATATTGTACTTACACGACGCAATACTGGGCAACTACAAAGAATATATGAAACACACCGTTCATATGACGCGTTACAATACCCGCTGATGTTTTGGCAAGGAGACGATGGATATCACTTTAATATGAAAATGATTAATCCGTTGAATGGTAAGATCAATATTTTTGTTTTCATTTTAACTTGATATACATTTTATTCTGTTTGCTTTTAGTACTCAAAAAAAGTTGTAATTTCTAATTTAGTAGAGAGTAGCTGTAAGAGTCGTTAACCTATTACGGGTTCTAAAATACAATTTTTACTGCATTTGTTTCAGGTGAGGAAACTACCAAGAAGGTTAGTTCGATGAATTATTACGCATATCGTTTGATGATTCGTGAAAATTCTGACAATTATTTGTTGCGATTTCGTCGACTGCTTCAACAATATTGCGTTGACATGTACGTTAAAATCGAAACGGAGCGCCTGTATTTCATTCGGTTGAATCAAGCTAAATTGCGTTCGGAAGAGTATATCCATTTACGCGATGCAATTAGCACAGAAGGAGATTCAGAAAATGTTGGTCGATTGACTATTTTACCGGCGACATACATAGGTAGCCCGCGTCATTTGCATGAATATGCGCAAGATGCAATGACATATGTTCATAATTATGGTCGGCCAGATCTATTCATTACATTTACATGTAATCCGAATTGGATAGAAATTATTCAATTGCTGCTTCCCGGACAAACATCAAGTGATCGACACGACATCACCGCACGTGTTTTCAGGCAAAAAATTCGGTCACTAATGAATTACATTGTTAAGCAACACGTCTTTGGGAATACTCGATGCTGGATGTATTCAATCGAATGGCAAAAACGAGGCCTACCGCATGCTCACATTCTGATTTGGTTAATCGAAAGAATTCGGCCAGATCAAATAGATGACATCATATGTGCGGAGATTCCTGTTCCTGAAACCGATCCAGACCTACATGATGTTGTAGTCACGAATATGATTCATGGACCGTGTGGCACTATCAACCGACAATCACCGTGCATGGTCGACGGCAAGTGTTCCAAACGGTATCCACGAAAATTGACGGCAGAGACCATTACAGGCAACGATGGTTATCCATTGTATCGGCGTCGATCGCCCGATGATAATGGTAGAACTATCACAACTAAAGTGAAAGGAAACGATTTCGTAGTTGGTTTGTTTCGCCACTTCTTTCCAAAAAATTCAAAGCACATTGTAATGTTGAGTATTGCAATTCGGTCAAGTCAATTAAATACATTTGCAAATATGTCACGAAAGGGAGCGACAAGGCGGTTTTTGGTATCCAAACATCCAATAACAAAGATGAAATCACCCGCTATCAAGTTGGTAGATATGTGAACTGCGTCATCCCACTGTTTTACATTTGGGGGTGCATCTAGAGAACGGTCAGAGAGTATATTTCACAGCGTCGAATGCTGCTCAACGTGCCGAAACACCTCCAGCGACAACACTGACCAGTTTCTTTGCGATTTGTCAAAGCGATCCGTTCGCACGAACTTTGCTTTACTCAGAAATGCCACGTTATTACACTTGGAACGCTACATCGAAGAAATTTCAACGTCGGAAGCAAGGCGATGCAGTTCCTGGTCATCCAGATATGCGCGCTACTGATGCTCTTGGTCGTAGTTACACAGTTCATCCGAAGAATGATGAATGTTTCTATTTGCGGTTGTTGCTGGTACATGTTCGACGGCCAACATCATTTGAATCACTACGAACTGTTAATGGTATCGTGTGCCCCACATTTCGTGCAGCATGTCAAGACCTAAATTTGCTTGAAAACGATACTCATTGGGACACGACAATCGCTGAAGCAATTATTTCTGCATCTCCAAGTCAGATACGCACATTATTTGCTATCATTATTTCAACATGCTTCCCATCGAACCTACGTGACTTGTGGAACAAATACAAATATAACATGTCAGGAGATATTTTACATCGAATTCGCGTCAGCTCAAGAAATTCCGATCTTGAGGTGAATGAGGAGATCCATAACCAGACTTTGCTCTTGATCGAAGATATGTGTTACCTCATGTGCGGCAGTTTGTTAGTTAGGTTAGGAATGCCAGCGCCAGATCGCGGAATGAATGACGCATTTAATAGAGAATTGGAACGTGAACGTGAATATGATCCACATGAACTAATCCAATCAGTTCAAACAAATGTACCTCTGTTGAATCCTAAGCAGAGGGAAGTCTATGATACACTGATTAATGCAATTGATGATGGAAATGGCGGCTTATTTTTTTTGGATGCCCCCGGTGGAATTGGGAAGACATTCCTCATGTCATTGATTTTGGCCACTGTACGTGCGAGATCCGAAATTGTGGTAGCAATTGCTTCTTCTGGAATAGCGGCCACATTGTTAGACGGATGCCGTACGGCTCACTCAGCGTTAAAATTGCCATTAAACCTTCAAACTACTGAACAACCGACATGTAACATTTCGAAACACTCCGCAATGGCCAAAGTTTTAGTAGCATCAAAAATCATCATATGGGACGAATGCACAATGGCGCACAAACGCGCATTGGAAGCACTAGACCGAACATTAAAAGACCTGCGCAATGACTCGAGATGTTTTGGTGGTGCAATGATTTTATTATCTGGCGATTTACGACAAACACTACCAGTCATTCCAAGATCTACTGCTGCTGAAGAAATAAACGCTTGCCTCAAAGCATCAAATCTGTGGCGATATGTAAAGAAACTTCAACTGTCTGTAAATATGAGAGTTGCATTGTTGAACGATCTATGTGCTGATGATTTCTCGAAGCAATTGCTGACTATCAGTAATGGCCGTGTTCCTGTTGACAAATCGAGCGGTTTGATTTCATTTCCTCCAAATTTTTGCAATTTCGTATCATCAAAAGACGAGCTTATCAACAAAGTATTCCCGGATATCATTGCTAACCACAAAAATACTAAATGGTTAAGTGAGTGAGCAATTTTGGTCGCTAAAAATAAAGATGTAGATGACCTCAATTTTATAATTCAAAATCAAATCGTAGGTACTCTGTATTCATTCAAATCTATCGACTGTGTAACAAATGAAGAAGAAGCCACTAATTATCCAACTGAATTTTTAAACTCCTTGGATGTGCCTGGTTTACCACCGCACAATTTAAAACTTAAAGTTGGCTCGGTAGTCATCATGCTTAGAAATTTAAACCAACCAAAACTGTGTAATGGAACGCGTTTGGTGATAAGAAAACTGATGAGCAATGTGATTCACGCGTCGATACTTAAAGGAAAATTTAAAGATGAGGAAGTTCTTATTCCAAGGATTCCGATGATCCCAACGGATATGCCCTAAACGAATTCAATTCCCGATTCGTCTTGCCTTCGCCATGACGATCAACAAATCACAGGGCCAATCCTTGACTATTTGTGGCCTCAATCTAGAAAATGCATGTTTTCTCATGGTCAATTGTACGTGGCATGCTCACGTGTCGGCAAACCATCCGCTTTATTTGTTCTTGCGCCTGACCAAAAAACAAAGAATGTCGTTTACCACAAAGTGCTTGAATGAAAATCCTATTAATGAATTAATCCGAGTTTTTTTTTTTTTCCAATATGGACAACATAGTTTTCAATATTTTTTTTCTGACATGAGTTTGAAGTACTTAATTATTTATTTTTTTATTTTTATTCTCATTCTGTATGTATGTTTTCATCATCATTCATCATAATAAAATACTTTTTTGTTTCTATCTATATGAATATATTATTTTGTATCATTGTTTTACGTTCATCAAAGCCTAAATAAGTTCAGCCAAAAAGTAACACGACATTCATTGACTGTTAGGCGGTACGAAGTTCGCGGGGTCAGCTAGTCATTAATATAGAGGAGAAACAAAAGTGGTCCCAAAATACTGCCTTGTGGTACACTGTATTTAGTTGCCCTCTGGTTGGAGAGATATTTTTCTTCAGTTATTGATTTAACACAGACTTTAGATCAGATTAGATTAGATTATACTTTATTGTACACCAATACAAAAATACAAATGAAACAGAAACTTAATATTTAAATAGTATGTACAAGCGGCCTTATCACTAAGAGTGATCTCTTACAGGCAACCTTTGGATGGACATAAGTAGATAGAAGTGAAGTAAACAGTGGATAGGTATTGGCATATATTATGAAAAGAAAGATGGAAAAGTTCTGAAAAGAAAAGTAATGGAATAAACTGAATATAGTAATTATAGAAGATATACCTACATAAGTAAAACTTAAACACTATTAAATAAAAAGAGATAATTTTATACCTTGTAGGGAATTAGGCATACATAAAAACAAAGAGTGGAAAAAATAGATTACAGTAGTTAGGAGCCAAGGTAATGGTCTTTTAGCATTCGTTTGAAGACAGCCAACGTTGGTGCTCGTCTAAAAACTACCGGCAGATCATTCCATAGTCGCACGGCCTTAATGGAGAAAGACCCACCATAAAATGTCGTTGAGTGCTCTGGCACTGCCAACACCAGGGTCTCCGACGACCTAAGGGATCTCGTATGTGTGTCATTAAGGAACTTGAATCGTTCTTTTAAATAAGTAGGGGTACGGGGATTAAACAAAACATTGTGAAGGATAGAGAGGATATGAGTATTTCGTCGAAGACGAATTGGGAGCCACTTGAGCAAATTGCGGTATTCGGACACATGATCATATTTACGTAAGCCAAATATGAATCTAATACACAAATTTTGTAGGCGCTCAAGCTTGTTAAGTTGCTCCTCGGTGACATCGAGATAGCTGACGTCGGCATAGTCCAGGATAGGAAGAAGGATGGATTGAGCAAGCGCAACCTTGGTGGCCGTGGGCAGAAAGTTACGTAGTCTGCGTAAAGAACCTTTACTTAAAGTATGTATTTGTTTTAATTTAATACTGAAAACTACGGGAAGTTGGTTTACAATAAGAATTACAATATACAAAATATACATAACAAGCAACCCTTAGCGCAAACTGCGCAAGTAAAATTTTTTTTTTTTTACTTTTTGTCAAATTCTAATCTTATCGCACCGCTTGAGATCACGACCTTTCCAACGGTGTGCCACACTTGACTGTGCGACTCTTAGTTTAGCAGTAGAAGCGGCTTCACTGGCGTATTCTATATATAGATTATAGACTAAAAATAATTACAATACAAAATATCGTTTAAAAAATCTTCCGCGACATTGCCGACTGGGAAGGTTCCCAGAATGCTGGCTGTGTTGCCACGTTGGATGGCAATACTTATTCTTTGGGCCAGAAAATAGCCAGCCTTCTGGTCCTGAGAAGCATCGATTTGGCGTTTAGCAATGTCTCTATAAAGGCGGCGAGCACTCGGACCCCATGACCCTAGTGTCTCAACCCCAAACGGCTCAAATATGTAATCACCTGCTAGGTTAGCATATTTATTTAATACTTATATGTAACTAGCGACCCGCCCCAGCTTCGCACGGATGTAATGTAGACTATGTAGCATGTCAGTCTTAAAATTCTAATATCACAATATAAATATTTGTATGCTATTTGCATTGGTTGAATGATTGTCTTTATCTGTGGTATTAGATTCGTCTTTGAATTTTAATGCCATACAATGTTCACACACTACTGACATGCTACCTATTGATACTATACGATCGTCCTTGTAAAGAATCGATGGACCGTAATTCATGGCAGAATTTTCTTTATTTACCCACGAATTAGTTCTGTCTATTTCTATCTTGGCTGAGGCGAGCCTCAAGCTCTGCAGGCGATTCTCTGGCTCTCTGTAATCGATGCATAGCCCTATCCCGGCTGAGGCGAGCCTCAAGCTCGTCAGACGATTCTCTGGCTCTCCGAACACTATGTCTTTCCCGATCCTCACGACCAACTGAGATTCTCTTACTCTTTCAGCTCTATATCTAGCCCGAAGCCGGCTGAGCCGAGCCTCACGTTCCCTTGACGATTCTTCGTCTCTAGCTGAACGTGCTCTTTGGCATTCCCTGTACTACGGCCTATGTTTGAACGACGACGTCTTTCAGACATGTCTTTATACCTATCCTATTCAGTTCTCTTTTGAACTTAAATACCTTACCTTAAACTGCTTTTTTATTATAGCTAGAAATCAAAATTGTTCAATTCTAATCCTATCCACCAAATAAGTACGAACATACAATTTCGAAAAACTTGTAAAACGGAAAAGCACGTTTTGTCTTAAAAAGAATTACTTACTAACGTTTTTTTAATTATGAATTATGAATTACTAACGTTTTTTTAATTATGCATAATTAAAAATACGTTTTAATATAATTCTTATCAAACCAAGGTACCTACTATGAATTTCGAAAGAAATGTCGAATGAATTGAAAGAATGAAAAGAAAATACTATCATACAATTTACAATACCTAATAATCTATAATATCTTCGAAAATACTCATTTAAATTACATGCTGTAAAGGGCCATATTGATCTATATTAAATGCAAAATGTTTTTATACTTTATAGGATAAGGATTTATGCTGTATCGCTTGAAATCGCAGTGAACACAGTGATTTCAAGTGATACAGCATAAATCCTTCATTGGCCACCGCCGCGTCGCCGCGCTCGTATTTTTTTTTCATCACGAGATATCTCTTAAGTCATTCGTCCAAATTATATGGTTCGAATGACAATTTTGGTCTACATCAAATGCACAACGTATGTATTCAATTAGATAAGGAATAATACTGCATTGTTAAAAATAGCTTGGCAAATGACACATTATTTTTTTCATTTATAAAAGATAAATATAATTTATAAAAGATAAAATCGTTACTGTGAGTTACCCTTAAGAGATAGACATATTCTACTGCGAACTTTTTTATGGACCTTTCTATGGTGTACAATACTGTACTACATTATTTTGATCTGTCTCGAAGGGTTTCGTCAGCGTTTGCAATGAAAGCGCAAATTATTTAGGATATTACATTAGAAAACTCTAAAATTATCGGTGTTCCTCTAAATATATTATAGTATAGACAGACAGCGGAAGCGACTTTGTTTTAAACTATGTACTGATTTAATAGGTACTTATATAATCTTTGGAATGCACTTTAGACCAGGTGCTTAATTTGGGGCGGGGCCCCAAGTGATTAGATACTACGTCCTCGCCGTCCGCCCTGGACCCCAACTTGACCACGGTAACGCAGTGGCAAGTTGGGTGACCGAACGTATTTAGTCTGAACTTGTGATTGGCCAAATTTTTTGCGATTTTTCCTGCTATGGATAACATCGAAGATACCTCCGGTCCCGACACTGCCCTTTCACGGGCAGTGTCAACCGACGACATTGCGCACTCAAACTTGATACTGATGCCTATGGATTTGGGGGCTCGCACCGCGCCGCCTAGTTGCAGCGCGATGTCGACGCCCCAAGGAACTGATGCTGCTGGGACTGACGATGGGTCAGCTCCCAGCAGTGTGAAGAAGAAGGGCCGCTCTTCTGGGACGAAGAAGAGGACCCTCGAGGAGAAGGGGGGGCCGCCGCGCGACCGTAGCACCAGCTGCTCCGGGTGGGGGTCCCTCCTCTCCAGTGATTCGGAGGAGGAGGTGCCGGTGAAGACGGTGCGTACGCGTCTAGACGCGTACAGAAGGCGGCCGCCAACTCCTCCTCCGTCCTCGGTCCAACTGTCCCAGCGAAGTCGCCGGGAAATCGGTGGGCCGCCCGCGCGGGAGCTTATGAGCGTTTTTGCCCGCATGAACGCGGCCATGCGGGGCAACAGGAACGTGGCGGGGAGGAAGAAGATTGTGGCTTCACTGGTGGATGAAGCCCAATCTTCCCTCAACAAGCTCCTCGCGCGGAGCGTCACCAAGGAGGAGGCGAGGCTCCGGAAGCAGGTGACGAGCCTGGAGGCGGAGCTCGCTGCTTCCAGGAAGCAGATGGATGACCTGTGGCGGGAGGTCGCTGACTTGACCAAGGTGGTCAAGGCGCCTCCCGGTCCCATGCTGCCGCCTCCTCCTCCGACGGCTGGACCAGCGCCGAAGACGGCGCCACCCACGGCGCCCACCACGGCGCCCACCAAGGCGCCCGCCACGGCGCCAACCACGGCGTCCACCAAGGCGCCCACCAAGGCGCCCACTAAGGCGCCCACCATGGCGCCCACCACGGAGCCCAACACGGCGCCCGGATCGCCGCCACAGCCTGTGCCGACTATGGTACAGGTCCTGACGGCGATCGAGAGGCGCCTCGCCGTCCTGGAGGACCGGGCGTACCGCCCTCCGCTAGCACGTCCCGCGTTCTCATACGCGGCGGCTGTTGGCGGTTCTCCCGCTCCAGGACCAAGCGGCACACCCGCTGTCCACCGCCCCGCTCCGCCCCAGTCCGCTCCAGCGTACCGGTTGCCGGCCGAGACCGCGGCCCAGGCGCGGAAGGCGAAGGGGCGCGGCAAGAAGAGCGGCACCCCTGCCGCCTCCTCTTCCTCTAACGCTCCCGCTGCTCCTTTACATCCCTCCGGACGGGAGGGATGGGAGGTAGTGGGGGCCAAGAAGAGGAAGACGAAGGCCGCCAAGAAAGCGGCCAAGAAAGTGGCCAAAGCCGCCGCGGCGAAGGCGCCGAAGAGGCCCCGCGCTCCTCGCTCCACAGCCGTCGTCCTTACGGTGACGACGGAGGGTGTGGAGAGGGGTGTGGGGTACGCTGATGTCCTGAGGACCGTGAAGTCCTCAGTCAACCTCTCAGCCCTCGATATCCAGGGGGGTCTCCGGTGCAAGACGACACGCACCGGGGATCGCCTCCTCGAGGTCTCCGGCGCCTCCAGCGGCCCTAAAGCTGACGCCCTAGCAGCGCAGCTTAGGGACGCGCTGGACGCAGAAGCCGTCCGCGTCACCAGGCCCACCAAATGCGCTGCATTGCGCATCACGGGTCTGGATGACGCGGCCACGACGGAGGAAGTAATCTCCGCCGTCGTGGAGGCGGGCGGCTGCCCCCGTGACCAGGTGAAGGCTGGAGACATCTCCTTCGGCACCACTGGTCATGGGATGACAGTCGTCCAGTGCCCCGTCGCGGCGGCACTGAAAGTGACGGATGGACGAAGCCTCCTCGTAGGGGGCTTCCTAAAGGCGCAGGTGCACCTCCTTCGTGCCCGGGAAACTAGATGTTTCCGGTGCATGGTGGTGGGGCACGTCGGAGTGCAGTGCACAGCGGAAGTCACCGTGGGCGATCGATGCTTCCGCTGCAGCCGGCCCGGTCACAAGGCAAGTGCCTGTGATGCCCCGCCTCGCTGCTTTAGATGCGAGGCGGAGGGCAAAACTGGGGACCACCGGGTCGGCAGCACAACCTGCGCCGCCTCGAGGCCAAAGCCTCGTCCGTCCGCTGAGAGCGGTGGGGGTGCCGCTACTGCACGGCCAGATGTTTCTCGGCGGGATGCTGATATGGACGTCCATTAATGTCTGACGCCCATATCCGCATCCTGCAAGTGAATTTGAACCGCTGCCGCGCTGCTCAGGATCTTCTGTACCAGAGCATCCGGCAGTGGTCCATAAACTTGGCCGTGGTCGCCGAGCCGTACTACGTCCACCCGGGAAGCCCGGTGGACGAGGACGGCTCGGCCTGTTTTATCTTCGGGGGGTCCGCCGCAGACAACTCGCGCCTTGCTATCATTGCAAGGGGCCGCGGGTGTGTTGCGGCGGAATATGATGGGTTGGCAGTCGTGGCCACCTACATCTCGCCGACACTGGACGAGACTCAGTTTGAGCTATGGCTCACTGAGCTCGAAGTCGTCTTCGCTGCGTGCCGTCCTCGCCCTGTCCTGCTCCTGGGAGACTTCAACGCCTGGAGTGAGGCGTGGGGCTCCCGGGAAACCAGGGACAAGGGGAGGCTTCTTGAGGACTGGACCAGAACACGTGGTCTGGAGGTCCTCAACCGGGGGAATGTCGCCACCTTCTGGCGGCGGGGGACCAGCTCGGTCGTGGACGTATCGTTCGCGACCTCTGCCCTCGCCGCCCGTATTACTGGCTGGCACGTGGAGGAGGGTGAGGAGACGCACTCGGACCATCGGTACATCCGATTCGATGTCGTCCCCCCACCTGACCTCCCACAGCCGGTAGAAAATCCCCCGGATCCGCGTTGGGCACTTCACCATCTGGATCGGGAGGCTCTCCTGGAGGCATCCATCGTGCAGGCCTGGATTCCGGCACCGGACCGGCCTGCCGATGTGGATGCCGAGGCGGAGTGGTTCAGGAGAGCCATGTCGCAAATCTGTGATGCGGCGATGCCTAGGGTTACACCCAGACCGGCAAGGAAGCAGGTGTACTGGTGGTCGCCGGAGATTGCACAGCTGCGCGCAGCATGCATCTCCGCCCGCCGCCAGTACACCAGGTTTCGCCGGAGGCATCGCCGCCCAGACGACGCGGCAACCCGAGAGGCGGAGCTTTATCAGGCTTACAGGGAGGCTAAAGGTAATCTCCAGGAGACAATAAAGCGGGCCAAGACGGCGGCCCGCGAGGAGCTCCTGGAGACCCTGCAGCAGAACCCATGGGGGCGCCCGTACCTACAGGTCAGGGAGAAACTCCGACCTAGGGCGCCCCCACTGACCCAGAGTCTCCAGCCGCAGCAGCTGGAGCGGGTCATGGGCTCCCTGTTTCCGACGAGCGCGGAGGAGCACGTCCCTCCGCGCATGGCTCCATCTCTGCCCGACGCGGATAGCATCAGTGAAGACGACGTACCCGAAGTCAGGGTGGGGGAGCTAGGTGCGGCAGTGCTCCGGCTTAAACGCCGGAAAATCACTGCCCCCGGACCCGACGGCATTCCTGGCCGTGCATGGGTCCTGGCCCTCGAAGAACTCGGGCCTCGACTGATGGGGCTCTTTAGCGCATGCCTCGAAAGGGGCCAGTTTCCCAAGGTGTGGAGGACGGGGAAACTGGTCCTGATTCGTAAGGCGGGGCGGCCGGTGGACTCACCGTCCGGATACCGGCCGATCGTGTTGCTCGACGAGGTGTGTAAGCTCTTTGAGCGAATTATCGCGGAACGCCTCGTCGAGCATCTCTCGACGGTGGGGCCAGACCTGGCGGACAACCAGTACGGTTTCCGTCGGGGACGCTCCACCGTGAGCGCGATCATGCGCGTCAAGAGCCTGACGGAGGAAGCAGTCTCACAGGGCAAGGTGGTGGTGGCGGTGTCTCTAGACATCGCCAACGCGTTCAACACCTTGCCATGGAGCTGCGTTAGGGAGGCGCTCGTGTATCACGAAACGCCTCTCTACCTCCGTCGTATTGTCGGGGGCCTATCTCTCGGAGAGGGCCATAGCTTTCCCCAGCTGGCTCGGGCCAGCTCGGCGAGATGTGTCGTGCGGTGTTCCGCAGGGGGTCGGTCCTGGGGCCGCTTCTGTGGAACATCGGCTACGACTGGGTGCTGCGGGGTGCGTTGCCTGAGGGCGTCGGCGTAACGTGCTACGCCGACGATACCCTCGTCACGGCGCGGGGTGCAACGTACCAGGAGGCAGCACTCAAGGTCACGACGGGTGTTGCTCAAGTCGTGGGTCGGATACGGCGGCTGGGACTGGAGGTGGCCTTGCACAAGTCCGAGGTTCTGTGTTTTCACAGACCTCGGAACGGTCCACCTGAAGGTTCCAGCATAAATGTGGGAGGCGTTAGCATCGGCATCAAGCCCTCGATGAAGTATCTAGGGATCGTACTTGATAGCCGATGGAACTTCGGACCACATTTCCGAAGTTTGGTCCCCAAGGTGACACAGGCATCGGTCGCGCTTTCGCGACTGATGCCCAACCTAAAGGGACCCAACGCTTCCTGCAGGAGACTGTACCTGGGGATCGTGCGGAGTATGGCCCTATACGGGGCTCCCGTATGGGCGGCGCGGTTGACGGCCAACAACTCAACGCTCCTTAACAGACCGTTGAGGACCTTGGCCGTCAAAACAATAAGGGGCTACCGCACGATCTCCGGAGAGGCTGCATGTCTCCTAGCCGGGACCCCTCCATGGGACCTGGAAGCGAGAGCCCTTGCGTCATTGTTCCAATGGCGCAAGGAGGCGCTGGAGCGGGACCACAGGCCTGCGTCTCGAGAAATCGATGACCGGCGGTCCCAACTCCGCCAGGATCTCATGGAGTCATGGAGGGTGCGACTTGAGCAACCCAAGTGGGGTGCCACCATCATCGCGGCGGTGAGACCGATCATGGACGATTGGCTGCAGAGGCAGCATGGTGACCTCACGTATCGTGCGACGCAGATCGTTACCGGGCATGGATGCTTCGGTAACTATCTGTTTCGCATCCATCGTGAGGTCACACCCCGGTGTCAACACTGCGAGGTTTCCGACGACGACACCGCACTCCACACGTTGGTGGAGTGCTCAGCGTGGGCGAGTCAGCGCCGGGACCTCGTAGTGGGTCTGGGCGTGGATACCCTCTCGCTGGAGACCATGCTTCAAGCCATGGTCTCCAGCGGGAGTAGGTGGAACGCGGCCGTGTCTTTCTGCGAGCGGGTCGTGCTCGCGAAGGAGGCGGCCGAGAGGGAGAGGGAGCGTGCCCTCCCCGCCGAGTTCCGTAGTCAGCGGCGAGGCCCGCCGCAGACTCATCTACGCCCAAGACCATCGACCTCCATGATCGGGGCCTGAGGACGGCGGGATCGCCACCCGTCGTCCTTACAGAGGCAGGCTAGAAGGGTTGCGTGCTGCGGGGCCTTTGCCCCATAGCACGCAACCAGATTCACTCATTGACGCGGGATAAAACCCTACCCCAACGACGCGGGATTGTCATCCCGACCCAACCCCCCGCAGAGACCACAGAGGTGGTCAAAGTCCGCCGGGCGCCACTGGAAATACGTTCTGCTTGTAACCAGAGACGCCCGGCAACGGACGTTAAAGCGGCCGCGGCCTTGGTCGCGGAACTAAAAAAAAAAAAAAAAAAAAAAAAGGTGCTTAATTTAAACCCCCCAGTCAACAAGTTAAGTCA
>CAUVZR010000055.1:0-47421 GCA_963556515.1 Nudaria mundana | reverse complement strand
CCACAATCGCTAGACGTCGTCACGACTTACCACCAACGCGGGCGGCGTCAATTTGGCGAAAGCAATATATATATATAAAAAAAAAGGTTAAGCAACATCTAGTCAGGCCGGGTCTTAGGATGGGAGACCATTTCTTAAGACACTGAGACTCCTCCGTGCCTCGGAGAGCACGTTAAGTCCGTCGGTCCCGGTTTTAAACCTAATGGGTAGGAGCGGTAGGAGTTAGGACTATGGATTTATACTTTTTTTTTGATGAGATGAGATCCGTTTCGATACTTACATAACTAGCGTGGCAGTTTCAATATATGGGTCCGTCCACTAGGATCCCCTGCTTGGGTCCCTGTAGGAGGCATTTAAAATGTTTGTATCGATCCCCTAATCAAGTGTGATCCCTAGGGTACTAGGGGAGCTAGGTAGGTAGGTACCTACCTAACTACATAACCAACTCAAGTAGAATGTAGGTACTAAGTCTGCAGTCTGACACGGCCGTTTACACTTTGACTATTATTATTGTTGCCACCCGTATACTGTGGATAGAATCTTCGCCAGAACTAAGCGTTTCAAGAGATCGTTCCTCTGTAGAACGATCGAGGACTGGAACGCCCTGCCCGCGCACGTATTTCCTCCTACCAACCCAGGGTTGTTCAAGCGGAGCGTGAAGAGGCACATCATTAGGTCGCCAAGTTGAGGGCCACTCTTAATAGTACACAATCGCCTGACGTCGCAACGGCTTTCCATCAGGCGGGCGCGGCGGCGTCAATTTGGCGACCTGATATGTAAAAAAACTTATTAAGTGCGAGTTCATACATTTTCTACTTGCATCTGTTAAGTATTTAGTAAAATCACTTGCACTCCCACTTAGCACTTAACAAAATGTAAAACACTCTTGAGTATCTACGTACCCTTCCCGTGGGAATGGGAATCTAGATAACAAGTAGGTAACCTAGGTAGGTACATAGAAGCTATTCATAGTTAGTTATTAACTTATTATTACAGCTCGTAAATACAAAGAGCGACTAACGAATACAGAATAAGATACTAATGACAGTCATGGCGAGGTATCCTTATTCATAATTTGCACAATGCGATCTTAATATCGAAGATTGCATTTGTGTCTGTCTGATCGATTATTTATCATTTTGTCTTCTTAATTCTGAACTGTTACGATCGTGTTTTAATACCTAACATGTTGAATAAGACTGATTGTCAGAACCGAATAATTATGTAGGGACCGACATACCTATGCCCTACTTACTTATAGATACAATTGAACATAATATTTATTATAAGAAGGCTGGCTATTTTCTGGCCCAAAGAATAAGTATCGCCATCCAACGTGGCAACACAGCTGTGTTGCCACGTTGCATTAGCATTCGCATTAGCATTAGCATTATATTAGCATTCTGGGAACTTTCTTAGCCGGCAAAGACGCGGAGGATTTTTTAAACGATATTTTGTAATGTAAATATTTTTAGTATATAATTATTGAGCGGAGCTTTTTTTCATTCGATTAATTAATTTAAGTGTTCGATTCTGATTCTGATATGTAATAATAACATTTGCTCCGCTTAATTAGCAGCATGCATTGCATACCTAGTGTATATTGTAATTCTTATTGTAAAAAATGTTATGATTAAAAAGAAAAACATGCAAATGAAATTATAAGTTGTTACCCTTACTTAGTTGAATGATATGAATATTATGTATATTTGAATGGGACGTGAAAAATGAGCCAATAAATTAGCCTCTGGCGTAAATGAATGAGATGATTAAAATATTATTATCTATAATTATCATTAATCAACACAAGACTTTGTGTTTCTATTTCATATTAGGGAGGGAGTTATCAACATTTTGTAAATTTGTGTTTAACAGAAGACCGGTTCTGGTTTTTTCGTTGAACGAAACGTAATACAAGATGGCGTTTACATAAAGGTGAACAGCTGAGGAAAGTCAAACGTCAAATTTTGCAATTGGCGAGTCCGAACAGAACACGTCAGATTATAAATGAGATTAATGTTTAAATCCACAAATTTTGCTTAGTATTTAATCCTCTTTAGTGTGTTATTTAAATAAATACAGTGTTGTTATTCGTGATAAATCATCAAACCAAGTCAAGGTATCTCTTAGTTTGCGATCATAATATTAATTTTTATTTACGAAAATTTAAACGCGTGTAAACTAAATTAATGAATTAAACTTCGAAATTTATATTTACACTTATTTGTATAATATTCATCTTTTTAGAGTTATTCCAAGATGAAGGAGCGAAAGAATTTCCTTAACAACATATTATTTGCATTCGGCGCTCTTCCTATATTATTGTGCACAGCTCAGTCCCCCGGCATCAATCCTAGTATCCTAACTCAAACAAATAGCCTTGGTGATTGCCAAGCTTGCAAAATATTCGTTGAATCGTTTAACAATGGCTTAGAAAGGACTGCCAGAGGTAAATATGAGGGTGGTGACACAGCATGGGAAGAAGAGAAACTAAAACTGTCATATAAACGCAGTGAAATGCGCCTCATTGATATCCAAGATCGTATATGCAGAGAAAAAATTAAGTATTCTACACAATGCCATCATATGGCTGAAAAAGCTGAAGAATTTATTGAAACTTGGTGGGCACAAGATCCTGATAGTTCAGTAGACTTATTAAAATATATTTGTATTGATAACCTCAAGGTGTGCTGCCCAGAACATCATTATGGAAAACATTGTTCTCCATGCCCTGGTGATCATGAGAAATTGTGCAGCGGTAATGGAAAATGTCGAGGTGATGGAACAAGGAAAGGGAATGGTACATGTCTGTGTGACGCTGGCTACACGGGAGCTAACTGTGACCAGTGTATGACTGGTTATTATACAGCCTATAAAGATGACAATAAAATGCTGTGCTCCTTATGCAATAAAGCCTGTATGGGCGGTTGTAGAGCAGGCTCACAAAAAGACTGTGTCACTTGTAAAACTGGCTTTTTATTTGATGCTGAAGAAGGTTGTTTGGATATTAATGAGTGTGATGACTTAGGTAGATGCAAGAAAGACCAGTTTTGCTTGAATTCTATTGGCTCTTATATGTGTATGGCTTGCGATAAGTCTTGTCAAACATGCCATGGAGACGGGCCGGATCTGTGCAAGAAATGTGCTGAAGGATATTCAAAGAAAGGTGAATTCTGTATAGCCGATAGAGAGGATGAAGATCAGACAGAAAGCTTGGCAACCACACGGTAACATTTTTTATTTTATTATTAATAAAAGCGAGGAATTTTGTTAGAAGCCCTTGAAGCCCGCAGCAGAGACTTCAATTATTTTGATTGCGTTTTTTCTTGCCTATAAAAAACCTACTAAAACTCATAATATTCTAAATAAAATGTAAGTCACTATTTTGCTTCGTAAATGTAGAACTGGAGATGACTTTACCAATTTCAATCATACTTTTTTAACTATATATTAAGCAAAGCAATACATGTTGGAGCTTCAGGAGTTCATTTGCATTGAAACATTATAAAAGTACTACATTATCCTATAACTGTTATAATAATCAATAACATTTCTTACAGAAACAACGAGTTATAATGTTACCTGTTAAAGTGTGCTCATACTTACTAGTACGTAATTTTATTGTTATTTTTTCGGTGGTGGGATAGTATATTGTTTTATATTATATGTATACATAATTATAAAGGGTATTTCTGAAGGATATATGTATTAAAAGTACTTACTATTAGATTTTTTACGCTTATAGGGTATTTTATAAAATTATATCATACAAATTCATAATTATCTGAATCCTAATAATTAACTCTTATAAAAAAAAAATAGATTAATTTATTAAGATATAAAAATACAATAATATATTAAAACCCCTATGCTTCATAATTTGATTGTACTATTGGTACTATTAAAATCGGTGGGTTTTATAATAAAAACTATTAAAAACTCCTGTGTTGCTAGAACTTGTTTGATCAGTTCAAAAACAAGTTTTAAGTTATTAACCTTCAACAGTGTCAGTTATTTTTTAATTTATTGTAATGGGCGCTTACCTTTCTTGTCTACATCTATTAATATTTTAGTGGGTTCATTGGTACCTATCCAACAGACAATTTGTTTTTAACATTTGTATAATAACAAATATTAACAAAAATTATTATCGTTCAAAGGTACATGACTTATGTGGGCCTGCTCATCGCTACAGCGGTCCTGCTACCCAGGTCCATATCTCTGGGGAGTCTTGTAGGTGCCATGGTACTATCTTACATATTAGGAGCTGAATACTACTGTATGATAAACGGACACAGAGGACTCATTAACCTGAAGGATTTTGTTGTTACCCAGATTCTCCATTCAGAAAATTAAATTTCTTAACTTTTGTAATATATTTCTGTAGACTTAGTGATTAATTTATATAATTAGTACTTAATTAGGTATTTCGATGTATAAAAACATATGCCAGAAAGTGCGTGCACATTTTCTCCAGTAATTTAACTAAATTTTAATATAATTTATACAGAGAGCACAGAAAGTTAACTAGGCTGTATGTGTAGCGATACTTGGCCTTTAATGGGCATAATATAAAATATTTCAGCACGTACATAAAAAAACGCGCGGGAAACACCTACGCAACATTTCATTTAGCCGTCTCTTTCATTCATTCTCATTCTCACTATCAAGGAGTTTATGAGAAAGTAGTTTTAATGTAATGCGCTAGACATTTTTTTATTATGGAGTTCTATCTTCACACAGACTTTCTTAGTTTACCTAGGCAAATAAGTATCGTGTTTTAATAAGAGTATAGGTAAATTGGCGTAGTGACTAGTATTGAAATACCTACCTTACCTTACAATTTTTATACGAATTTTTTATCCAAGTAAATAACATAAACATTTTGATGTCAAAGCTGATAAAAATGGCACAAAAATAATTGATAAGTAGTGATAATGTTCATTATTATAATTATTATATTATATACCATGTAAATTGGAAATAGTACACCGACTTATTGACCGAGTGAGCGAAGCGTCTATATTTCGAGATTGGACAATTTTGCTTTCGTCTGTATGTGTTCCAGACTAACAGCCACAGTTTTTATCCGATCTTCACGAAACTTGGCACAAGTGTTCCTTGATTTAATACAATTTTTTCATCGTGTGCTTTGTTGATGCAGGGATCGGATTGGGGGGGAAATGGGGGAAAAAGCTGAAATAATGTTTTTAATGCTCGCGAGGTCTACTGTTCGACCATAGGACGACCACTAGTCTAATAGGGTAGTTGGCTACAACTTGAATCAATGACTTAGTGTACTTAAGAAATTATCATAAAAAGCTAAAATTATTATCTTGCTTTTGGCACAACGTGACCAGGGAACGACTTACCCTAAAAATAAATAAGTATATAACAAATAAAGTTGTTTCTACAATAAACATTTAAATGAAGTCAAGTAAGCTATAAGTAGATAGAGGCCACCAAGCTTATTAAGTGGCAATTTTTTTAAATTTGGTATTAGTTTATTATAAAAGCTAACCTTGATAGCGCGATCTAGAAATTATGACAATGTGAAGCAAAAATTGGATGTCGTCGGTATTGGTCATCGTAGCCTTAGATCAAAAATACCTAGATACCGATCAGTGTTTGAAAAACTGCACCACTTCACCGCGGTCCACTATCGAAAATTGCACACCTGGGCGCTTCAGCCGCTTCCGTACTAAGTTCCTATTCCGCTTGCTGACTCTCGAGGGATGCGACAACGGCGCTGTACATTGCTGCTTTTGTATTAATTATTACGTATTATTTCTATGTCAATCATCAATGTACAATCTTATTTATTTTATAGATAGTTTTTGTAATAATTACCTATATACTATATAGGTAATTATTACATTCGAATACTAATTCGAGTGCCAAGATTCCGCGTTGTATTTGTACTGAATCCAATATCCATAGTATTTTTGATCTAAGATCGTAGGTCAATTTGTTCGAGCATTCCCCCTCTAAGAGAAAGACCGTGGGTTCGAGTCCCGCCAATGATATTTCACTTTATGTGATTTATTTATAATTTCTATCTTAATATTGATTGTAAAAGCATATACCTCCTTTTGCCCTGAATGGTCTGGTGGATAATGTATAATTTCTCTTTAGAATTTTATCTAGATAATTATCCCAGAGTCTGGAACTTGTGCCCGGTAAATGGCAAGAGGCTCGCCCCCTATTACATGAGACCTAACATAGATGGCGAGATGTGGGTGTGTATGCACACCTCTGCCTACCCCTTCGGGGAAAAAGGTGTGATGCTATGTTTTTTTTATGTTTTTATGCCCTGAAAAGAATTATTAATTATTACCATTAATAGATTCTGATTTGACACATCATATATTATATTATTATTTTAGTATTTTTTGTAGCATTTGATAGGTTCTGTCTTGTGTCATTTCATTGTTAACCGACTTCCAAAAAAGGAGGTGGATCTCAATTCGATTGTATATTTTTTTCGTGACGTGTTTTTTATGACATCTAATAAAAAGGAACTGATTTGCAGGTTAGAGTTGACAGTCAAACTACCCTATTTTAACTGCATAGTATTAAAAAGGTGGCATACATTGATATATACATCGAATTTTTGCTTCATATCATATTCATAATTTCTACATCGCGCTATTAAGGTTAGCTTTTATAATAAACTAATACCAAATTTTAAAAAATTGCCATTGAATAAGCTTGGTGGCCACTAGGGAAAGGCCGTGTGTTCGAATCCCGCTGATGACATCAGTTTTTGTGATCTATTTATAATTTCTTTCTTAATATTTCATAGTATTGATACAAGAATTATGGGGTTGAGGACAGTTTTGGCAAATAACTATGATTTTTTATATATATGGAATATAATTGTGTAATACATAATCTAAACTTAGATGTATATTGTGAGTTTTTTAGGGTTCCGTAGTAAAAGTCTCAGAACCCTTATGGTTTCGTCATGTCCGTCTGTCCTCGGCTTTCCTCCTAAACGGTTAAAGCTAGA
Source organism: Nudaria mundana (assembly GCA_963556515.1). Lineage (NCBI taxonomy): Eukaryota > Metazoa > Arthropoda > Insecta > Lepidoptera > Erebidae > Nudaria > Nudaria mundana. The sequence continues at coordinate 40,409 of CAUVZR010000055.1, read as the reverse complement.
AACATGAAACTTTGCAAGGATATATATATGTATATTTACTACGCCGAAAATTCAGAAAAATATTTTTTTTGTGGTATCTCCCTTACACAGAGTGGAGATGATATTTTATTATCGCGTCTACACCATCCGTTTGCGAGATATTTAGCTTTGAAGATAATTGTTTTTTTTTGCAAAAACACGGTCCGTCCCTCCAAAATCTAAACGGCTGGCGTGAATAATCTGGAAAAATTCATGATGGTAGTAATGAACTTTGAAGGAAAACTATAACGGATGGTATAACTCTGTTAGTTAAGGAGTTATAAAGCCTTACTACTACGGACCCCATCTTATGCGAGGCTCGACACGCCCTTGGCAGGTAATTTTGTTCCTTATCGTTATTAGTTCTTGCCATTTATATTGTTAAAAGACTAAAAAATTAAACAGGTACATAGGTAATTAACTTGCTGTAATGTAATCGTAATAATAATGGGCTCAGGCAGCACTTCTTCTGAAGAAGAAGGCAGCATTTAAACCTATAAACCTAACCCCGAATTGAAAACATTGATATTGCAATGTATATTTATTTTACCTCTTAGACCTTTTGATTTTGTCATTATAATATAAGTTACCTATACCTCTGATTGTGCGTCAGAATTATGTCAGACGCATTTACAAGGCATTTTAATTGGACAATACATAATTTGCTCATGAATACGTTGTTTTATTATTTACCCAGCAAATAACATGTGTGATATGCAATAAGTCCGCTTTTAGACTTAGTGCCTGCGCATTAATCTTAAGACTAGGATTCCATTGGAAACAATAAAAAGGAACAGTATATAATTGTGTCTTCCAAATAATACACCCTATCATACAAATATTTCTGACCATCACATCACAGAGTACACTACATCAGGTGAAGTACATACCCAAACGGTCTCGTAATATGTGTCTTATTTTGGACATAAAATGTCACGCTAAGGACATTTACATACGTCACGGCTGTCAATACATTATTATGTCGCGACCGTGACACGATTTGTACAAGTAAGTATTGTGGCGACAAGTTTTTGGAGAGCTGAGTCATGAGCTTTGGGCGATTTTAAAGTTATACAATCTATTGTAATCGTTAATAGCCTTGAAATACCTAGTTAAAAGTTTTAGCAGACTGTTGAAAGAGGACGGCCGATCACTTATACCTACAATATTCACTTATATAAGCGCCTGTTTCTTTGTAGGATAGCAATATACCTACGTCTATATTTTACCAGTATTGTTGATATCTCTAGTTTATTATATTATGTTTTTAAACCTGACGTTTCGAAGCAACGAGAGAGAAAGAGACTGAGGTGACACCTGTGTGCGCTTGTCAAAAAAAAATTCCTCCAATCTGCGATCATGTAACCCAACGACAAAATTCAGCAGTAAAAAGTTCGGAATACACTATACACTTTAAATAAAAGCATAGGTGGGTAGTTTTGTGTCAGTCGAGTAAAAATCGCTATAGCTTGTTCTCTTGCGCTGCATCAGCCGTCAATCACATCCCACATCATCAGTTATGGAAACTAAAGTAGGTACCTTATAAAATAATTATTGTGTGAAAGTGGAATTCATGACCTAAGTACCTAATACTTAACTTTATTAGGAAAGTACTTTTAAACTCGCGTTTCATAATCTATAGGCTGACTGTCTGCCTGTGTATCCAGCAGGGCAAGCATAGCGGTAGGAAAAGTTTGTCGAAAACCAATAATATGGCAAGAAATTTAAAAAAATGTGTTGATTGGGGCACGACACGACAATTTCTGTGATATCATTAGTTATGGACAAACTCTTCGCTTGCCATGTTCATGCTGCTGGTCGATACGACAGGAACATAGGTTAGAGATATGTGATCAAATTTGTTGCTCTATGCTTCTAAAGCTATAGTATTTCTTGGTTAAGATTTCAGTGTATTTTCCCAACTCAGTTGAGGTCGGCTTTCCAGTCCTACTGCGATTTGGCTAAACTTCGATATTTGTCGTGAAGCGACTGCCATCTGACCTCCACAACCCATGGGCGATGTCGAAGTTCTGTAGACGGTACCGTATAATACTTACTTTTATATGCATTTAGTAAAAACTGTCTCTTTGATTACAAATCGACGACACTTCGATTTTATTTATTTGTAGGTATCTAGTAAATAATTAGCGTGCGAATGGCTATAAAATTGTATCTACTTTTAAGTTATTCCATTCGGCACCAGCCTTGTGTTTTGAGTTTAGAAATGAAGACGTAATTGCGTTGCGTAGGTGGGTATTGACCTTTACTACTGAATGGTAACGTAAAGGCGGTGATACATTGAGAGCGGTGAAGACAAACTCTACTTTTTATATATTTTACCTCTTGGACTTTAAGTGTTTTGAAGAAGGAATATTGGAAACAATCGATTTAAGGATTATAGGTAGGTAGGTATGCTCTTAAATTAAAAATAACACTGATGAAGAATCAGAGAAGTTCTCTACTGTCTCATTGTCGAACGAAAATAAGAAAAAAGTGAGGTTAAAAATACTTAATAAGGTACTAGTGAGTTCTAGAATATGGAATTTGATCTGAATACTATTTTTAAACCTAAAGAAAATGGACAGAATAAGACACAAAGATAAGATGCCACTGGGAAGAGGATCTGAAAAGATCAGCTGGATTATTATTATTGAGCGAAGCGAGCCGAAGGTGAGCGGAGCTCTCAACGGTTGACTCAAATTATTTTTCAAACGATTTATGTTAAATTATTTCTCGGCGAATACTCGGCCGATTTCGGATTTTCTTGCACTCATCAATAGCTTACAGAATTACCTAGGTTATTACGATGCCAGAATTTTGAATTTAAACTCGCTTCGCTCAAATATATGCTGCAGCGTAACGGTACGTTTCGCGACTGCGGCGACCTAGTTCTATTACTATTTTTACACCATTAGGTACCAACTGTTATCTGCCGAAATAACCACAATTCAAACTCCATGCGCACTGATCGTTCTTAGCTTTGTTGGAGATTTTAACTTGTCAGTTTTATAAAATTACGCTGCCCGTTCATCGGTTCTTATTCTATAAGTGGAAAACTCAGACTAAAAGAATTCTTTTAGTCTGAGGTGGAAAAGTATAGAAAAAATCTCAATACTCAATACATTTATTGCTTCTATAATGTGGTACAGATATTAAACAAGTAATTAAATAAAAAATTTAAAGAACCCCCGACTCACATAATTCATTATTTAATATCAACATACGTATAGTCTATCAACAATTATTCAGAGCTAATTCTTATTGCGCGGAGTGTGGTTACAGAATTAGAAATACATTCCACTCCTCATATCTTTCGAATGGCTAAACCGATTTTCATAAAACTTGCGGTATCGTGATGTATAAGTTATGACCTATCATTTGATACCCAACAAACACATTCAATTTTTCATCACCACTTTCACCTTAACCGATTTTTGTAATACATAGCTAAGAACACTCTCCCCTAACCCATCTTTCAAACAAAAGAAACAGAATCAAAATCGGTTCATCCGTTTGGGAGCTACGATGCCACAGACAGACTTACAAACACACACACACACACACACACACGTTAAACTTATAACACCGTGTTCGGGTATCCGTCGGGGGTTAAAAATAGGTAAAGTTACAATTATGGACCCTGTCGGGCACAGCACAATGTTTGTCTGGAGAGTGTCTATAATTAAGTATTGAACTCTCAGTGTAATATAAGCTTAACATTGCGAGATTCTCATGTTACGCCATCAACAGACAAAGCTTATGTTATTTAGCTATGTTGGTGTACCTATCTCAGTGTTTTCACAAATAGTACATATATAGGTAAGAACATAACATCACGCCTGTTTTCTTCCCTTAAATGGTAGGCAGGGATATATTATACGCCCACGTTTCGCTTATAAACGTGAACTTGTAACAAAGTCAATTGACGCTAATAGGATAAAACCCGACACCCTAAGATGCGGGATATTACCTGACCTAACCCCTAATGGCCATAGCCCGCCGGCGACCTATGTTATCCTTATCAGGGACACCCAGCAATAGACATTTGAAAAAAAAAGCTCTGCTTATTTGTGACTAGAATGGAGTTGTATTGAATACTGTCCTATCATTATTTTATATGATATTCTCTACATTGGTAAACGCAAACGGTACATTTAATCTCTATACGCATATTATGACTTGGATTCATCTTTCTGTACATTCTGAGATATTGTGATACGCGTAAACTCTCCACAGACGTTTAGACATGTTAGAGGTAGAACAAGAACTCGTTTGACTAGTTTCGCTTCCGCGAACGTCTTGTACTAAGTGGACACTTGGTGCAGTTTGTTATTTTTAGTTTGTAGCTAATGATTATTACGAGTTGGGAATAGTTGATTTATATTGCAGCACTTTTTTATACGAATTATATAACCTTTTTGAGACGTTTGGAGTCGAGACGCAACGGCAGACGTCAGCGCAACATTAAAAGTATTCTTCCTTCAAACCTCCCTGTCAGAAGTCATCTCCTCAGTCACCACGTTCCTTTTCATATCCTCTTTCACGCATTCCATACATCTCTTCTTGGGTCTGCTTAGCAGAGTCCATAGTGCTCGTCTATTATTATATAGAAATAAGTTGCATCACGACAAGCCGACGCTTCATGTAAATAAGGACTCTTTGGAAACTTTCTTTGGAACCTCTTTGGTGTAGCACACATTTAGTAAATGTCATTACATTTAGCATTTACTAAGTGTGTGTGAACTACTCCAAAGAGTTTAGAGATTCTGTATGTGAGGTCTTAAAACACGAGACAGACTCATACAGCCTGTGTTTTTTTAACATTGGTATAGTTTTTATCTGCACACTTATCGATAGAATCCGGTTTTGTTCAATTATAAATCCATTAGATCTATTTCTTAAGCTACCGAAAGACTGGAAGCTTTACAAAAAATAACCTTAATAATTGCGAAAGATTTGTTCGCGCGCCATTTTTTTACTAAGCAGTTCTTGAACGAATTGTATTTAAATATCGAATCGAGAACATGTTTTGGATGACCAGTATTACTCATGGATTTGTAGCAAACTTATACATAGTTTGTGTGCTCAGCTGCATTAGGTTCTCAATCTGGAGCACAGATTATTTAGTGAGGAACCTATAACCTGCAGGCGTAGCACAGTCATCGTCGACTTATATTTATATATACATATCTAAAGTGCCCTGTAAGTGTACCAACAAGTTTTGAATTTTTTTACGTGTTGGTCAACTAAATTGATTGTCTAGGGCTTTGTTTGAAGCATTTGTCAAACATCTACGTGATTGACTTGTTTGATAAAAGATTGGATTGTCATCGTGTTTGTATAGTGTTTGCAAGGACTTTTTACATAGGAGTATGTAAGTACTTATTACTTACTATTCCCTATTCTATAATAAGACTTTGTCAATGATATTTGTCTGTCAAAACATTCGTAGGTTTACAGGGCACTTAAATAATATCGCAGAAAATTAATAAACTTAGTAAAAAGCTGTAAATTTAGAACCAGACGACATTTCAATTTTATTTATTTGTATAGATAGTTTAAGTTTGATTAATTTAATCGTTAATTACCATAAATTTAATTATGGATTAAACAATTATAGAACCGGATTCCTAAGTAGGCTTTACATTTCGTAATAGTGGAAGTGAACTCACTCACTAGAAAGGACATCCTAGCGATGGTACTAAGTTAATTACAATATTATATTAACCATTTGTATTGTAAACATCCCGTTATTAAATTGACGATTAGATTAAAGTTTAGTATTGAGTAATAGTACTTTACATAATGTGAGACCAAATAAAATTGTGAGTACCTAATTGTTAATAAGCGTATTTATGCTTACATTACAATTAAAAACACAGGAGAAAGATTATATAAATTACTCTATACAATTTTTTTATTATGCCTTCGATTGGTGGAACATTCCACAAATATTTGTGGAATGTTCCACCAATCGATGTGTGAATGTTGTGGTAGGTACAAGTGAGTGTTTTTCAAAAATGTATTATTCTATGCCTACTAAGCTGCTGGCGCTGTGATTCCTTTTTAAAAAATATAACAAAAGATTATCCGACCTTTTTAGTGGGATTTAGCTGTAGATTTGTTGGACCTACGTAATTAAGGAGGATAAGTCTCCCATGGGAATCGGTATAAGTCAGGCGCAGCCGTGTGCGAGTAGGTCTTAATAAAATCAGGTGAAAGGTGCGTTTAAAACTCATAAAACAATGTTCGGATGGAAAGTAATTAATGTTGAATTTCTATTGTCTGTCGGTTACGCCGCCTGGGAAATATTCATAACGTTACATACCTACTATAAATAATAGATGTTGTTTTTATTACGTTACGTTTAGTAGTTGCATGAATATAATGAAGTAAGACAATGTTTTTAAGAATAGACAGTGCACTCTTTATTAGTCCACTGTACACCACTCCCAACTGCTTTAAGCTTAGCTGGAGGAGTAAACGGTAACGTTAGTAACTCACTACCTACCCAATATTCTTTAAAAAATACCAGTTGCCAAACTAAAAAATAAACAAATTAGAATTTACAACTTAATAATACACCCAAGAAATACCTACACACACACCAAAACATATACCTAGAATCCCGCTTCTTCTTCTTTTAAAAACGTGGCTCCATCGATGATCATCGATGATTTCGCCAATATCAAGGTAATTTTCTCATTTCTATGTAATGTCAAAATACCCTTTCTAACCTTCAAAATCTTCAACTAACACCACTCTGTCAAAACTGTCAGATATGACAACTCGATAGCAGAAAAAACCTTAGTAAATGTACCGTTGTATTAAAAAAACACACACGTCTATTCGAATGCCTTCACGGAGAGATTTCTCAAGGGCTCACCAGCCTTAACTAAAGCACCATACAATTATGTGTTATTACCGCTTTAGATAGCACGACTGTTCAGTACCGTGCTATGCACAGTTAGTTTATTGTGTTGTCTCTACGATACGATTTGTCGTGACGTCGGTAGCTACAATACGAAATTCATTTTGAAATAGAACTATTTTACGCGTTCAGGAGCCACAGGCATCAGCTAGCAAATTAGCAAATTTAGAATATATGTTTTTTTTAAAGGTCCGTTAAGATTTAAATTTAGAAACACCACAACGAATGCGTTTAGTTCCATTTGAAATTAAAAATACCCATACCTCCACCAGGCCAATGTCACTCGCCTAACAACCGCAAAAAATACGTGACGTCAGCGACAACTTGAAGTTGTAAATCAGTAAGGGTTGCCTCTTGTTTGTAACACGGCATTGACCAAAGAGTTGATATTGAGGCATTAACGTCATAATTATTGGTCAAATTATGCTGGTATATATTTTGCTTTACTGACAACCCTAACGTTCGAATTAACGTCGGAGTGCAAGTTCTGTATGTAAGTACTATTCCCTATTCTGTGCCTCAACTATTAGTCTTAAACGAAGTCATCGACTTTTCATGAGAATGGCTTTGCATAATAAAATGAGTCCTAATACAGCTACTTGTCCTTCCATATCGAGGATCATTTAGTCATACGCGTGGGCGCATTCTGCTATTACGGAACGCGGAATTCAATTCTTATAGCATTCGGTACATTAGTTTTTTTTTGCTTGTCGTCGCCGTCGACTAGAGTCAGCTCTCATTGAGAAATATTAGAATTTTACAATATTAGATTTTTAAAACTAAAATTACCGCTTAACAGTAGTTTTAACCTTAAATTGTAAAATGCAAATCTAAGTATTAACTTCTATTTTACTCCTGTTTTGTTTCAGAGTGAGTTTGCAAAGTGAGACTTCATTTTGCATTCAACTGCATTTTGGCAACAAGTGTAGGTTATGGTACAGGATTAAGTAGGTGTCCAGGAAAACTTAGAAGTCAAACTATAATAATTACGTTGTTTATAATACAGGTAGGTACGTAATTAAAAAGTTTTTTTTCTCTAAATCTATTTTTGTCAGCAACGACAAAAACCTTCGTTATTTTTTTTCAAATTCCTTAAGCCCACGTTCCATAATTCAAATGCAGTCTTGTCCAGTTAGTTACAATGTACAGTTACAGGTTGTGCAAATTGTGAACCTTTTATATCTGAGTCTTGAGATACTGTTGGTAAAGAGGCCCTTTATTATTAACGAGCATCTCGCAGCAGAAATGTCTTGTACCTTTGAGTGCTACATCTACATATTGACTGAGTGTACTGCGCTATCGATCGATTACAGCTATGACTCGTTCTTGCGGCATGAACAAGATTTATGTTTGATAAAAAGTAAATTTAAAATGAGTAAGTATTTTTAAATATGGACATATCATTGGGAGTACCTAGTTTAAAGTTCGCGAGAGCTTTGCATTTGTGTGTGTGACCACGAAAAGTAGATTAAAAACTCTTTGTGTAGCTGTGTGTACAACACATGAGTGTGTAAAAGAGGTCACATATACGTTCACGTACACTGCACTCACACAAATGCAAAGCTCCGCTTATCTCTAACGAACTGCATAATATAATATAACATAATGTTATACGCAATCCATCGATTTCAAATATGACGAATGATGAACGAATTTTTAATTAAACTGAACTTAATTTTCAATTTAGGTTCGCTTCGCAATTTCGTTTCGAAACTCTGAAACTCATAAGAACAACATAACACAGAGATTTTAATTAAGCTGAATGAGAGTAATATTTTTGCCATTTTAAAAACGAAAGGACCTGTCTAATGATTTATAGAACGAGTTTTTAATCTCCCCGAGGGCACCGACACCAAACGTGAGATCATTTCCAAAATCGCTCGCGAAAGAACTCGAATCTTGGGAAAAATACATTTAGTGAAATATAAGATGATGTCATCCAATTCATTTAAGTGCATTAATATTATCCAAATAAGAACTCAGCCCATGCAATCTGCCCACCAACGTTTCGCCACAGTATCGGTACCTTACGTGATTTAAAAGTCGTTCATTATAACAGTTATCCTTTCGAGGGCGTACCCGAGACGCCACGTAATGGAACGTCCAAAGTGGTGTTAAAAAAAAGGTGTGTCTGCCAAATAATTGCACCCCATTAAACCTATATACCCCTATAAAGGTAGGTATATACCTACATAGATGCTGAGTCGAAAGACCGTTGATCTACACTACATCTATTGGGAGTTTTACGTAAGTACAATAACAGTTGCTAGAGCCGTAATATGAGTCTGTGTAAGAATAGTCTCGGTTCTTTGTTTGCAATGGGGTATCTGGGTACCCATAGTAATCTTTTATTTGTGAAAATAATTAACAAAGATATCAGCTTCTCAGATTCTCAAATATAATTTCAGATAAATATGCTAACCTAGCAGGTGATTACATATTTTACGATTTATGTTAAATTGTGTAAAATTGTTTCTCGGCGAATACTTGGCCGATTTCGGATTTTCTCGGTTCTTTGTTTGCAATGGGGTATCTGGGTACCCATAGTAATCTTTTATTTGTGAAAATAATTAACAAAGATATCAGCTTCTCAGATTCTCAAATATAATTTCAGATAAATATGCTAACCTAGCAGGTGATTACATATTTGAGCCGTTTGGGTTTGAGACACTGGGGTCATGGAGTCCGAGTGCTCGCTGCCTTTATAGATACATTACTAAACGCTTAATCAATGCTTCTCAGAACCAGAAGGCTGGCTATTTTCTGGTCCAAAGAATAAGTAATTTCAGATTAAAATCTATTTTATTTTACAAAACATAAACTCGAATCTAAAAATTAGGCCAAATGAAACCAGATCCACGTATTCTTATATTTCCAATGAGATCAAAGATAATTTAAGAGGGGTTCGTGGTCTAGTGGTAACCAAAAATCACAGTTAGACTAGAAAGCCGACCCCAACTAAGTTGGGAAAAGGCTCGGTGAATGATGATCAAAGATAATTTAAAAAATAAGAAAAATGTACTTATGTAATTTAACATTTTGCCTCAAGGCCAGTCCTTCACTTTCAATTTATTTGTAACAAACATCATAACTACTCTTTATATATGAAGTGAGATTAAATATAAAGGCAGCACTAAAATTTCGAATGAACTCATACCAATACCGCTTAAGTAACTGATCCTCCAAGTATCACCAGTGAAAGTTACGCAATGAAAGTTGAATATACACTGTCTTATATTTGGCTGTATAGTCAGGTTCTCATTGTTTGTAAAACCGGATTATAAAGTCAAAAAAGTCACTTTGGCAGGTCCTTGTCTTGGGAACCTTGCGTCCCAAAAAACATCGCGTGTTACCTTAACAATAGGTAGGATGACCATGCTGAGTACATTTTATTTTATTTCCAAGGTCAAGTTAGTTTTAGTCCATTCAAAGTATATATTTATGTTGTCGATGGATGGTAATTGGTGGAACTTGCTACACAATGGTATTTTATGTGTAAACAACTATTACGGTAAAAGATTGTTAAAATATATAGTATCAAAGGTTTTTTTTAAGATTAAGTTGTTGAGATGAGACAGGATCCTGGAGTCAGCAAAAATGTATTAAAACCTAAATTAACAGACCATCTTCTAGATGGCTATTAGATTTTTGAGTATTTATGTTGGTTTTATATTATTTTAGAAGCCTATTGACCTTTAAATATTTGTTATGTAAAAATGTTAATAGGACAATTTGTATTAATTACGAGCGCTTACCGCCATCAAACGTAATAGTTTGGCGAGAAAACGTTATGTACTTAGAATAGATTTTTATTGGCTGACTCAAATTACGATTTATGTTAAATTGTGTAAAATTGTTTCACGGCGAATACTTGGCCGATTTCGGATTTTCTTGCACTCATCAAAAGCTTACAGTATTACCCAGGTTCTTACGAAGCCAGAATTTTGAATTTCGATCAAATAAAAATAATTTAATTGATGGTAAAAATTCCCATAGCGTAATGACAAAAAATACTTTGACTGAGTTATATCGCTTTGAATCAAACCTCGCTTCCCTCAAATATATGCTGCAGCGTAACGGTACGTTTCGCGACTGCGGCGACCTAGTTATATGAATAAATAATAATAAAAAAATACTATTTATATTTATTGATGGCACTTGGTGGAATTTGCTATACATATTGGACAAAAGCCGATTAGATAAATAAAATAAAATCAAGTGGAAAGTACAAGAGTTTTTGTCCAATCTAATAAAAACAAATTAATTGTTCATACTTAGAAAAAAGAGGTGTAACAGTCAATTATCATGTCTGCCAAATAATTACACCTTTCAGATACGCCGATGTAGGTATGTACGCAGACGGTGTGTTAAAAGACCGTTAATAGACATTACATCTATTAGAATTTTTCAGTTTTGTAGTTTACTCAATTAGATGTTTTATTCGAGTGAAAGTTAACAAGTTAGGAAACAATTCGAGTACATGAGATAATTACAACACAAAGACAACAAAGGATACTCACGTCTTAGACAGTAATAATGACAAAGTAACCTACTCTCTTGAATTGCGGGGTTCCCTGTAAAAAAGTCACTAATACAAAATCACGACTTATATCCTCGAAAGGTTAGACAGATGCGTTTATCACACTCTTACATTTTCCGGGCGCCACTGGAAATACCTTCTGGTGTGTACCAGAGACTCCCGGCAACAGACGTAAGACCGGCCGCGGCCTTGGGTCGCGGAATAAAAAAAAAATACCCTTACATTTTTCGTCAAATGTTCACATGTGGACTATGAATATCTGAAAAATATAGGGCGTCGTACATATTTGTATGTTATAGTGAAGTCCCGTATTTTAACTTTCATTCAAATGACTATGGACTTTACTTTATTTTCGCTTTATTTTGCATAGTATCTATAATAATGTACTACACTCAATTTCGACACTCCTCAAAATGAGCAATTCGCATAATGTGTGCATTGTGCATTATTTATTTCATTTCATACTATTATCCTCGTAACCAGGTTATTTGCGTCGGACGCAAATGAATAGCATAGGGTTTTGATAGGTATTGCTCAAGTCCTACAAACACCGTAACATCTGGTGACCTTATTTAAAAAAGGTGTGTAATTAAGTCGAGCGCCAACCTGCTGGCCACGGTAATGTTGGGGAAAACATCACAAATTTTTATTAAACAAAAATATTGGGTGTAGTTTTAAAATTTGTTCATTGAAACAGGCGAAGGTCACTCGACCGCATCGAGTTAAAAGGCCGAGTCGACGGTTAGTACCATAGTGCCAAGTCTTTAAGGAAAACATGAGATTGATTAGGATATTAAAAACACAACGCTATCTTATTTTTTTTTAATTATCTGACGTAGGAGTAATATTGATTTCGTAAGGAGTCATCTATAAATTAAATGTATAAATTTTAACATCGTTGTTACACGATACACGTGGTACCGTAGTTCGTCAGAATTCCTGTAGTTGGATTCAACGCTAACCTTAATACCGCGATCTAGAAATGATATATGATGCTAAGATTGGATGATGTCGGTATTGGTCATCGTAGTTCAGTGGTCAGAGCATTCCTCTTGTTAGGGAACGGCCGTGGGTTTAAATCATGCTGGTGACATTGCAGTTTTTATGATTTATAATTCCTATCTAAATATTATAGGAGTAATAGATCATCATACTTCGCAACGCCTTAGAATGTCAAGTATATTTCTTTTTATAATTTTAATTGTAAAATTAACTTATAAACGGCACAAACCTGTTGTTTCCATCATTTATTATATTAACATGTATTTCTTCTTTCCAGATAAGCGAACGCCCGTCTCAAATGTCGCCCTGTATCAGGGTGGGTAGGAGAGACGTCGAATAATCGAGGTAAATAATAGCATTATTAAGTTTTTTAAATATATCTCACTCAGCACAAGTTTTGCTTAGTCTGTAAACTGTGGTTTAAATGTGCTAACGTAGATATTTATTGATCGAGTGAGCGAAGCATCTACTTTTTCTAGACTGAATTTTCTGTGAGTATGTGTCTTTCTCGCTTCGGGAATTCCTGAATAGATATACCACATCTTTTATTTAAACTTCACGAAATTTAGCACAAGTGTTTCTTGATTTAAAGCTACTTTTAATCGTGAGCTTTTTTGATTGGGGGTGAAATGGCGTAGAACACAAAATAAAGATTTTAATATTCGCGAAGTACGAACATAATAATATGGGCCACTAGTAGTTTATTTATTAGGTAGGTATCTCTTATAATAGGTAACAATTTCCTATATTTTTTTTTATTGAACCAAAATAATTATCAGTATCCGAAAACTTATACAGAGTATTTTTTTTATATTACAGTGTTACATTCGAACATACCAAAAACTTCCAACTTGAGAATACCACCTTGTGAAGTCGGTTAATGATACATTACTGACAATCGCGAACCATACAGGAATATCTCACACCTATAATTTTATGTTCAGACCATTTTGAGCACTTTTTATTTTGTTTGTCAGCACCCACCTCTGGACTGTATGAAATATAGTCTTTCAATGTTATTATTGTTATGTATAATTTATACGCGGTTTCAACCGTATCAAACTGCGACCATAGCCTTTTATTTTCCATATTTGAAAGTTTGAAAAGTATGTAACTGTTATAGTCTATGGTTCCTTTGTTTTATGCTTGGTCGTACTAATTATAAGCCAATTAAAAATAAATATAATCAGTCTGTGGTATTAACGACGCAAGTATTAAAAGTAGTATCTATAGTATAAAATATAGTTAGATGTCGTTATGGGAGCAAAATCAACATCTATAAATATAATCTTTAAGTTATCAGAATTATCAGAATAAAAATAAAACAATATGAAAGTTTCGAAACTCTAAGCGAAATGTTGTAGGTACCTTAGCTAATAAACATATTTTTGCTCTTCTATTGCGTTCAATAAAACTGCGGGATATCTTTGGAAAGATTGTCATCGCAAAATCGCAATACACTTACATAATAAATAACAAATTTATGCAAAATAAAAACACAGGCGAAAATAACCTTTATTTAAACTATTTAATAAGCTCCAAAGTCTATTTGGTTCATTGGTTAATAAGTGAATAAAACAAATTCTTAGTGGTCCAGAGACAATATTATAGAATAAGCGGCCATGTTGCTTGTCTATGGTAGGAGATTTATGGCGCGTTTGCAAATACAATTTCATAAACTAAAGGTATATTTTTGTCGACTGCCGTATTTACTGCGCTTGACTTCGAGATACTTAAACAGAGATACATATAAACTGCTATTTTCTGTGAACTGTAACGTAATTAATAGCCTATAAAGATCATGGCACATGTTAATGAAGACCATTAGCACGTGCCAATGTCCTCAGAAATAAAACAAAAACCAGATGACGTGTCAAATACATATCATACTTTTTAAAATAAAATGACGCTAAAAGCGTCGGTCCACATAAAGCGCGTGCTATTAAAAACATTCCTCTGATATTTCCATAATTTCACTGTCCTATAATTTTTTCTGCGAATGAGCGAGCGTGCTGGACTGCGAGTAAAAAAGCAATAAGTAATGTATATTCCTCACCGCCAGATAAAATGTTATTCTTTGTTCAAAAGCCTAGATTTTATGCCAGTAATGAGAGTTATTTAGTAATGGCGGTTATATGTGTATATAAACCACAAGATTATATGACTAACAGATATGTTAATAATTGCAAGATGATAAAATCGGACTGAAGGTGTAGGAAGATTATTATAATGGTAATTTAGGGTATATTTTCTTAGAGGTACATCAGAAATATTACCTACAAAAAAGCTGTTGCTGAAACTTAAAAATAGATTTTGCTACGTATAAAAATAACACCTGTTTTCATGTTTTACAATCGACACCGACGATAAATGAAAAAAAGGACCATATTTTGGCTTCTGCGGACCACTGGTTGGGAACCACTGAATAAGCGTAAGTGACCATTTCTACTAAATCGCCCTACCCGTAAGCCCGTTAAGGCACTTCGTCTTCGTTCCAAAAAATATAATAAGATTATCAAAATCATTGCAATAAATATGCAATGATTTTGATCCCACAACCAGATCTTAATTATTTAAAAAAAAAAATCCTACTAATATTACGTAGGTCACACTATAAGTTTTGCGTAACTTAAAAAAACAACATGTTAAAACCAAAATATTATGTTTATTGCTTTTCAAAATACTCTCCTTTACATTTCAAACATTTTTTCATGCGATCGAACCATTTTTTAAAACAGGAGGACCACAGATCTAAAGTCATGTTTTCTACGTGCTGATTGAACGCTATCACTGCCTCTTCGGTGTTGGTAAAAGTGAAACCTCTCATCAAATCTTTGATTTTGGGGAAAATACAGAAATCACAGAGTGCTAGGTCGGGGGGCTATGCGCAGGATGGGTGAAGAGTTGTACTTTTTCGGAAGCTAAAAATGACTTTGTTTTGTTGACCCCGTTGTCATGATGTAGGAGAACGCGGCTTTTGGGTCGTCTTTCGCGAACTTTTTCTAACACCCTGGGTAAACAAATGGTAGAATACCAATCGGCATTAACACTGTTTTGATCTTCAAGTGGAATTTTACAGATGGGACTCGTAGCTGAGAAAAAAACGCGATCATTTTTTTACCAAAGTTTCTCGCCTGCCTCACTTTTGTTGACTTGTTCTCATTTTCAAACACCCATTCACAAGATTGCTGTTTTTTTTCGGGTTCTAAACAATAAATCCCCGTTTCGTCTCCTGTGACAATGTTATAAATAGCATTAGAATGTCCGTGGTCGTACTTCAGTAGCATCTGTGAGCACCATTCCACGCGAGCCCACTTCTGCTCCGCTGTCAGTTCATGAGGGATCTAACGACAACAAAGTTTCCGAACTTTCAATACTTCGTGTAAAATTTTCTGGATTTGACTCATACCAATCCCCAATAGTCCTCGAATTGTCTCATAGGTAATCCACGGGTTTTCTTCAATTAACCGCTTAACAGTAGCCACATTATTTTCGTTGACGGCAGTTGAAGGCCGCCCTTCACGAAATTCGTCATGTAAAGAACTCGACCTCTCTCAAATTCAGCAAACCATCGCCTCACGGTGCTCAAACAAGGTGCCTTTCACCCCAAAAACATTTTGAAGACGAGCGGCACAGTCTTGCGGAGAGAGAGAACTTTTAAAATCATAAAAAATCATCGCTCCAAAATCTTTTCGATTTAATTCCATTTTCGTTGCATACGTAGAACTTTGATGTGTGATAAAAAACAATTGACAAATGATTTCCCGCCAACTGTTTTTTTATTACTAAGAAGGTTGCAACGTTTAAAAAAATACAACATTCGAAATTCAAATAGTTCCGATTAGCTAACTTGTGCTAAACTTTTAGTGTGCCCCATGTATAAACGCGAAAGTTTGTGAGTATATACATACTCACAAACTTTCGCGGATGGATGGATGTTTGTTACTCTTTCATGTAACAACTACTGAATGGATTTTAATGAAACTTTACAATAATATAGCTTATACATCAGAATAACACAGGCTACAATTTATAAAGATATTGTGTGAATTGTTCAAAATATGATGGTAAGTGTCAAGTAGGAAGCGACGATGACAAACCGAGTGCGCGATACTACAGGAACGGGAAAACATCCAAATTACCACGCGGACGAAGTCGCGGGCGACCATTAGTACTTGATAAAGTGGTTAGTCTCACTCATTTGCGACAACAAGCATCAAATAAATATGGCGGCACAAGCGCGGCTCGGCGCCGACCACCATAAGAATTTAACGAACGCCATAAAGTAAACTTTATTTTTTCTTCATTAACTCTTGAACCATAAACTCAAGCGTTTAACGCATTACGATACTATAAAGATAGTACTTTTCTAGTGACAGGCTACTATCCAGTGGATACATAAAAAACAACGGGTAACACTTACACGTCTTGCTTGATTATACTCGTAGAACTGTATAAATTTTTCAAGTTGGTAACCCTGTTCGTGAATGCTAGCGGCTATAATTATTGCCACACGTCACTATTTTTTTTTAATAATGACCTGTCAACTGTATTACGACTGACGGTTGTATTACAGGGCTATTATCCTGGTATTACAAGGTATTATTATGGTGTAAATGGGTGATAATACTGTCAATACATAGTGTTTTGAGGACGCTTAGTTTTACTACACGCTATACTAATTTATATACAGATTTTTCAGCGATTTTACGGCATTTTTCAACCAACTTCCAAAAAAGGAGGAGGTTCTTAATTCGACTGTATGTTTTTTTTTATGTTTGTTACCTTGGACTTGGTGAACCGATTTTGAATCTATTGAGCGGAGCGAAGCGAAGCTCAATCTTAGACGACAAGTGTAAATCGTTTGTGTGCCAACTCCTCCGAAACGGCTCGACCGATTTTGACCAAATTTGGCATGCTGGTCGACATCATACCCGGGAGTGCATATCTGTGAAATCATGAAAATAGAGCATAAAAAAAATTAAGAAAATTTGCTCCGCTCAACATTTGCAATTAGTGGCATGCATTTGGTCCCATTTCGGTAATTTGAAGCCGGTTGTTGTGTCTATTTATGACGTGTATTTTTTCTATCAAGAATATTGCTGTGTGTTGCAAATGCGAGTGTGAAGATAGCCTGAAAAGAATTTTAAAGTCTGAAGATATTTTTTTTAAATTTTAAAACCGTTTTTTTTAGAAATTAAGATTTTTCTTCGAATAAAATAATTAGCTCGAAGTAGCTTGACAGTATTATTGTGGCGCAGTATCTGTTGTCAAAAAAAATTATCGTCAGTCTACCAAGATTTCGTCAACCTGCAAACGGCTCTTTCCTTCGAGGTTGCCTTTGTGATCCTTTGGAAATCTTATGGAAATACTCAGGTTTACGAACAAGGTAGAAAGAGACGCTTCCTTTGCTGTACATTCGGTACGAGTCCAACATGTTCATGCTCAACTCACCGTTAGCTCAAATCGTTTGTTTATTCATCATGACAATTCTTCGTGAAAAAAATACAGAATTTTTTTCACGATTTGTTTTTTTGTTATTTTATAAAGAACTCCCGTGTACCTGTAAGGAACACGTTTATAAAAAAAATGCCAAATTGGTTGAGTCGTTTTCGAGATTTGCGCTTAGCAACATTGATTTAATCTTTGTATGGATTATACAAAGATAATCAATCTATGATAACTTTATATCCAAACAAGGTATAGGAATAGTCGTTTTTGTATTATAGTGTACATAGTTACCTTCTTAAAAATATATAGTACGACTGTGGCCGCTGATGGGCCATGCCATGACCGAGCGCTATACGATTTTGCCCATTGTTCCTTACTGTGGTATCATTGGTTATCGACAACCTCTTCCGAGCGCTATGATAAGAGGTCTAACGTTCGCGGAGTCGCAAATTGCTATAACTTTTATAGTTTACAATGAAGATAAATATTTATGGATACAGTTTTATAGATTTTACTATTGTAGAGAGTATACATATAATAATTATAAGCGATTAGACACGAGTGGCCGTGAGTTTTTATTGCCTATTCTTTTCTCACTGGCTCTATTTGCAAATCTTGTATTAAAAGTAAAAGAAGCAACAATATTTTTTTTTGGATTTTATGGTTTGATTTCAAGACCTTGGGCCTCTTTCCCACTAAGGTTAGCAGAGACTATGGATTTCCACTTGCTACGATCTTGGCACCTTCTTTCGCTTCTTCCACTGCCATGACTATTTTCATACATGCTCTATCATAGTATAGCCGAGCGCAAACAACGGAATGTTTAACGAGGGATGTCCACATAATATACAATTCATTAACGTATATTTTGAATTGTAAAATCAAAGGACAAATACTTAAGGAGGTACATTAATAGATTCTAATTTCAAAACTGACAAGTACAGAACACGTCATACTACTTACCATAGACAACGCGTATGACACAACGCAAGTCGAGGCGTGGCCGTGTGGTCACGATTGCCTCACCAACATCGCCTAGTTCCGCTAAACTGTTTACATAACGCTCACGAGAATATTGTCAATTCAAACAATCGACATGTGGGACAGCCCTAGTTTAATTTTGTAAGTTTTATACAATTATTAATGTGTCACATACGTACTTCATCATCACGCTTATATCGCAAAAAGGGTAGGGCAGAAGTGCATTACACACTCGCTCGGCGCGGAATTTAAAAAAAAAAAGTGATGCGGGCATTGCCTCTACCGGCCACTATAAAAAACTCATAACCACTCTGTAATTCAAATGGCACATAGCCTTAATAAAAAAGAAATACAGTATGTATCATTTTTGAATGGGATATCATTTTATTATGAAAAATTGCACGAAGTAGGTAGATGGATAATTTCCTGAATAAACACAAAGTTTTTGGACCCGGCTTTCAATTTGCGCAGGTAGTTTTTATTAAAACTACCTGCGAAAAAACTACTCAAAAGTTCATGAAAAAACCTGCGGGTTAGGTTAAGTTAGGATTTTTAAATACTCATGTATGAGGTTTGCAAAACTACTGACAACCAAATACTAAAATTGCAAAAAAAACAACGTTTATTTTCAAACACAAAAAGTCTATAATGGTCGACGTAACCATAAATTCTCCGTAACAAATATCTATATGACTAGTAATACAACTATTCCTTTTATGTTTGTTGTTTGGTCGTAAACCCGTAGCCGGAGCTTGAGTTGAAGCAATTAGCACGAGCAAGCCAAAGTTTGTTGCACCTATTATCTTCGGTGGTATTTTGGGTTCTCTAGTCAAATTCAAACGAAGAACACCATAGAGAATTTATTTGAAAATTCTTTAAAACACTTTTATGGAATTGTTATTTTAAATTTCGAACGACGATTGACACAGGATATAAATAAATGACACATTGTGCCTCTGTTCTAGCGGTTTTATGTTTTTTTTTTATTGGAACCTGATTCATTGGTATAGTGCCAGTAACTCTGTCGAACTTCAAGAAAGGAATAATAATAATAGTATCCTTGCATTTGCTAGTTTTTAAATAACAAAATTCAATGCTTTTTTATCAGTTACTAGCTGATCGCCGCAGCTCCGCCCGCGTGATATAGTTTACTTGTTCCCGGTACCCGTGGGAACACATTACCGGGATAAAAAGTAGCCTAAGTTACTCAGTGTGAATGTAGCTTTCCAATGAAGAATTTTTGAAATCGGCACATTAGTTTCTGAGTTTATTCATTACAAACATACACACAAAAATACAAATCTTTCCTCTTTATAATTAGTAATATAGATAAAGAACGTCTAAGCTAACCTTAATAGCGCAAATCTAGAAATTATAATATGGATTAAAGATTGGATGATGTCGGTATTGGTCATCGTAGCTCAGTGATCAGAGCATTCCCCTAGTTAGGGAATGGCCGTGGATTCGAGTCCTGCCGATGACATTTCAGTTTTTGTGATTTATAGTTTCTGTCTAAGTATTTTAAGATGTATTATGAGATTTTATATTATAGTCCGAGACGCCCAGGACTTTAATTGGCTGTGCCACAGCGACTGGCACGTAAGATTTTGTTGCCTTTCATCAACATTTCACCGCAAGGCAACGAGTTTCAATTTTTTTTCAAAATTACAATATAGCTGCTACTTTTTAATAAATTCATTTGGCCATTTTGGACATAACCCAATATATGTGTGCCCGGTGACGGCAAAAGGCTTGCCCCCTAATACGTGGGACCAAAAATACTGGCAAATTGTGGGTGTGTAATGCACCTCTGCCTACCCCTTTGGGGATATAGGCGTGATATGTGTCTGTCTGTGTCATTATGAGATTTTACTGAACAAGAACTATAATATGTGGTATGCGCAGGCGTCACCTGAACTTTGAATGACCTTAGCAGTTTCCTTGTAGACAATCGACTGAGTTGATGTGGGTTTGAATCTTGGACTCGCTCACACAGCTGGTTGAATAATTAACTTGATTTTTTTACATATCTTATGTGTTACTGTTAATTCCAGAGACTTGGGATGCCGCTCGCTTCGTAGTTAATTCTGATATAAATACATACTAGTTATCACGGCGAACTTTGTATAAATATTTTAATATTTCATGCAAATGTATGTATTATTAATTATAATTGAAAAACGCGACGGACGGCCAGACAGACAGACAAATTGTCGTATTAAATATATAGATTTATGTGACTATGGCTAAATGCATCTGTGGATTTTTTATTTTATTTATTAGAATCAAAATGGTTATAGTTAAAGTTTAAACACAATAAATTTAAAGATTCGAAGAATTTTTAATGTAAATATTTTTATTATGTAATTATGCATATTGTAATTCTTACTAGTATTGTATATTGTTACGGAACCACAAAGCTATTCTAATTTGTTAACATCTATGTTTTTTTTCAAAACCGGACCACTCAATATCAATGTTTGCTACGATCCGTTGACTTTACGTTATCCGTAGACATATAATGGAAGAAATAAAAAAAGTCCCGGTAAAATGCTATAATAATCGTTCACATGCGATTTGTTTAATGGCATGCGCACACGCAGCCACTCGACGCGTTGATGTCTTTTGTGTGAAATATTTTTATAATATAAATATTTGTGTAGTGTTACGAGAATCGGAAATGTTTGTCTCTTTACTTCTGTACGCACGCTTGACTTGGGGAGTAAGCTGGTGAACGCGTTACGAAAGTACGAGATTGTTACGAAATGTGTCAGCTTCGAAACGCACGCTTGACTTAGAGAGTAACCTGGGAGATGCGTTAGAAAGATCGTTACGAAAAGTGTGAGAGAGTCGTATATTACGGTAGGGGCAAGAATAGAGATGCGAACACACATTTTTAATAAATAAATATGTTAGTACCATTCACACAACGCCATCTAGTCTCAAACTAAGCGGAGCTTATGATATGAGTACTAGTTAAACTGTTACAGGAATATTCCTTTTTTTGTAAATCCATACATATTATACATAGGAAACATCAAAACTTTGGTACAAACGTATATGTAATCACACAAAGTTTGTCCCGACCGGGAATCGAATCCGAGACTCCGGCGTCAAAGCGAATGCACTACCGACCACGCTACCGAAGCAGTTAAAAATTTTCTTTCTCTCAAGAAGTTTTACTTCAGTCACATGACTCTTTGAGTATAACGGGAACCCTATTACTGAGACTTCGCTGTCCGTCCGTCTGTCTTGAGCTGTATCTCAAGAACCGTGATAGTTAGAAAGTTGAAATTTTCACAGCTGATGTATTTCTTAAGAACCATACAACAACCGCGATATTTTTGCCGTTTTGGTAGTTAGCGGTTTTTGTTATATAATTGTAAAGATAAGGAGACCAACAAAACAACTTTCTAAATGTGGGTCTCTAATGCACCTCTGCTCATCCCCTTGGGGATATCGGCGTGATTGTAGTGGAATCACTTCCAAGGCAGACCGGTTACATAAGTGTACGATAACTATCAGAGTCTAGCCTGCATTATGTGCTATTATAAAATGATCTGTATAATTAACACCTAGGCAGTACAATATATTTTTGTATTTCAAAGCTATGACTTTGCTTAAACTAGTCTTAAAATATTAAGATAGACATAAACAGATCACAAATACTGATGTCATCGGCAGGACTCGAACCCATGGCCTTTCCCTTACAGGGGGAATGCTCTACCATCATCGTAGCTTAGTGTACGGACGGACGGACATGATGAAACTACAAGGTTTCAGAGTTTTACTACAGAACTCAAAAAATCAATGAAATCTGTCTAGTAGAGCGTTATAGAGCAATAAACAAACATTGAAACCATATCATTGAGTATATGTCATTTGTAATATTAATAAAAGCAAGCATACATGCGCAAGCGCACCTGACCCCGGAGGTCATCGACAAGGCTGCGATTATATATATTAATTGTATAGCATTGTATTGTATTTAATTATATAGACTATTTGTATTGTAATGCATGCAGTGATAACCGGACACCATTTTTTTTTTTTTTTTTAATTCCGCGGGACCGAGGCCGCTCCTATGTCCATTGCTGCGGGCGTCTCTGGTGACACTGAAGGCATTTCCAGTGGCGCCCGGCTTTGGCCACATGCTTGGCCTCTTCGGGGGTTTGGTCGGAATGAAAATCCCGCGTCGTTGGGGTTAGGTTTTATCCCGCGTCGGTGAGTGAATCTGGTAGCGTACTGTGGGGAAAAGGCCCCGCAGCACGCAACCCTTCTAGCCTGCTTCTGTAAGGACGGCGGGTAGCTACCCCGCCGTCCTGGGGCGGGGCCCCAAGTGATCTTTGACTACGTCCACGCCGTCCGCCCTGGACCCCAACCTGACCACCGTAACGGAGTGGCAGGTTGGGTGACAGAACGTCAAGGTCTAAACTTGTGTGGCCAATTATTTATTTATTTAAAGAAGAATAATCATGTCGGATGAACCCGAAAGTTTTGTGACCCCCGGTCTCGGTACTGCCGTTGTCAAGGTAGTGCCGGACCAAAACGACGACCTAATGCAGGATTCACGGACGCCGAACTTGCCCAGCGGTACGGAGACTCGCGTCGCGCTGCCCAGTCGCAGCGCGACGTCGACGCCTTCAAGGTTTGAACTACCATTTGCTGCCGGAACTGACAGTGAGTCAGATCCCGGCACGATGGAAGCGGAGACGGAACCAGAGCCGGCGCGCTCTATTTACCTGAAGAGGGGCCGTCAGAAGAGCGCGCCGGTGAAGAAGTCGCATTCGACGCCGAACGACGGTCCGTCGATATCAGTGGTCTCCAGCGAATGCGAGGAGCCACCGGTCAAGGCGGTCCGAGTCCGGAAGCCCGGCTACGACGCCAAGGGGCGGGCACCAAACCCCAGCATACAGGTCCCGTTCCTGCCTAGCGGCAGGGACAAAGAAGTGCCGGCCGCGCGGGTGCTCATGGGGGCTCTTGCCCGAATCATTGCCGCCATGAGAGGTGCCAAGAATGTTTCGGGGAAGAAGAAGGTGGTGTCCGAAGCCATTGCCGACGCCCACCTGTCCCTCGATGAGCTCCTCGCGCGGAGCGTGTCCGAGGAGGAGGCAAAGCTCAGAGACCAGGTAGCGAGCTTGGCTGCTGAGCTCGCTTCCTCCCGGAAACAGACGGAAGCCCTGCGACAGGAGGTCGCTAACCTTACCATTTTGGTCAAAGGGCCTCCGGAGACCCAGCTGACGGGACCCTCTCCGCCTTCACCGACGGCTAGACCGGCGCCCAAAGCGGCACCTAGGAGCGCGCCCGGAGCGTCTCCTGCATCGCCGCTGCAGACTGCGCCGACACCGACGCAGATTCTGGCGGCGATTGAGAGGCGACTCGCGGTTCTTGAAGACCGATCATACCGCCCCCCGCTGGCGCGACCCGCGCTGTCATACGCGGCTGCCGCCAGTGGGGCTCTCGCTCCTGGGTCCGGTCCAAGTAGGTCTGCTGCCCGCCCGGCCCCGCCTATGTCCGCTTCACCAACCATTCGGACACCGGCTAAGCCGGCCACGACGGCTAAGCCGAAGAGAAAGGGGAGGCCTAATGCCACCCCTGCTGCCCCCGCGTCCCGCGCCACTCCCACTACACATCCTTCCAGAGGGGAGGGATGGGAAGTAGTGGGAGAAAAACATAGGCGGAAGAAGGCCGCCAAAAAAGCGGCCCAAGCCACCGCGGCGAAGGCGCCGAAGAGGCCCCGCCCCCCTCGCTCCACCGCAGTAGTGAGTTATTGGGCATTCTACCCCACCTTAGTTCCATCGGTTATCTTCGATAACCTCAGTCACGGTGGGGTAGAATGCCCAATAACTCTGTGGGGTAGAATGCCCAATAACTCTTTGTAAAATAATTTACCTAAGCCAACGTTCCACATTTTAATGCCGTTCAATACACTACCGTTCCGTCAATGGTTAACCAATTTCACTTGCTAGATGATTGCTTTCGTACAGCAAACTAACCCGATGCATGTTTGTTAACATGAACACGTTAAGATCACATTTTTAAAATAGATAAAGGTGGGACAGAATGCCCAATATCACTTTGGATTGGGAAATAACGTAACTAAACGAATATTCCACATTAATATCATTTGAGCACGCTGTCCCACTGTTCGTACGTTCGCTGAAGCTCCTTACTACTACTTGTAGTTATAAATATTTATGTTATAAATTCATCTTTTCATTACGAGTCCATCAGTATTACATAGCAAACATGAAATTCGTTAAACAAACACAATCGTTACAGGTCAATACAATCTGTGACGATTTGACAAAAAACAAGTTACGCCATGGAGAATTATTACCGAATACAGTACGTTGCATCATTTGCGGACCATCAAATTGTGGAAAAACTAACTTATTAATTGGTCTTCTATTGCATGAAAATGGATTGACATTTCAGAATGTTTATGTATATTCTAAAACTCTCCATCAACCAAAGTACATCTTTTTAGAAAAAGTTTTACAACGAGTACCAGGTATCACTCTCCAGAAATACCAAGCAAATGATGACGTTTTGAAGGTTACAGATGCGAAACCTAATTCTGTGATTATTTTTGACGATGTAGCATGTGAAAATCAAAGTAATATGCGTGATTATTTTGCAATGGGAAGACATAAATTGATTGACAGTTTTTATTTAAATCAAACTTATACCAAAATACCTAAACAACTTGTAAGAGATAATGCTAACTTAATTGTGCTTTTTAAGCAAGATGAAGTTAACTTGAAACATGTTTACGAAGAACATGTTAACACCGATATGACATGGTTGAAATTTCGAGAAATGTGTTCCCTAATATGGAAAGAGCCTTTTGATTATGTGGTAATTAATAAAGATTGTTCGAAAAACAACGGTTGCTATAGAAAAACGTTTGACACTTTTGTATTATTAGATGAAATTTGAATATTTAAGTAGACTGCAGTCACGTTATTGTTATTCTTTAATTGGTTCTTATCCGATTACCACCTATTTTACATAATGGATAAATCATTGAAAAAACAAATTGTTGATGCGACACAAGCTGTCAGGAAAAAAATACGTAAAATGAAGGATTTAGAAGATAATAATAGACATGCTCTTGATACAGTTTTTAAGCCTGTTACAGAATCTCTCAATTTAATAGCCAACACTAATAACCACTTAGCTCTAACAAAAAAGGAGGAAAAAGGAGAACCCCAAGAACCACAAGACCAAGATATGAAAGAAACAGATGAAAGCAGTAATGATAGTAACGAATCGGAACCCTCATCAGACTCTTCATTTCAGTCATTAGTCGATACTAATCCAGATGTATCATCTTGGTCATTATCTTCACAAGTACTATCGGATGTACCATTTGGTATAAGAAATAACCGTGGACAGTTAATGTTAGGTTCCTCTGGCATAACGATTGGAGATCAAGTTATTACTGTAGCCGGACACAAGTACGAAAGTACACCTGGGTTGCGAGAGTTACTGTTAAAAAGAGACATTGATCTGAGCTTGGTTAATGACTATGACAAGCAAAATTATAAGGCAATGTTACTTGTAACGAATGCACATCGTCGTGATTTCGATTCAAAAAAACCAATTAAAAGTAATAAAGGACAAAAATATTTGCAAGTTATTAAACCACTTTTCGAACAAGAAAGTAAAAGTCCAAGTTGTAGACAGAAAGTAGGAAAAGGATTACCTTTAACAAAAATATGGAAAAAAAATACAGATTTTGTATATTGGGATGATCCCAATGAATTGGTTGATAGATTAAAATTATTAATTGCTTCTCGAGATGCTGGTAACACAGGAATAGACAATGAAATAATATCTATCATTGAAGAACTACGTGAAAGCAAAATCATCAAATAAATAAATCTACTAATATTATATGTGTATCATTTTACTATATACCGTTCAACATAATACACCTTTAATATGAATGTAGACAAATTTGGTCATTATATTCATAAGCGAATGCGTATATCGGAAATACTGGATTTTAATGATAACGCATTAATAAAATCTGATCGTGGAGATTATGACTTGAAGACATCGAGGTTAAAAGGTGTCAAACCTCCTCAAGACGCAGATGATGCAGTAAATAAAACATATGTAGATGAATTGAAAGGTGTACTAATGAATGACTTACAAAAATTGCAAAGTTCTATTCCAAATAGTGTTCAAAACCACATAGAGAAAGCTTTAAAAACAATAATGTCTGAGATAGTGACTCATTTGGAAAACAAATTTTACACAAGAAACGCAGTTGATAGACTAATTCAAGACGCAATTCAATCTATATTAAAAGATCGAAAAACATAGACCTTAAAGTTTATCAAAATGGCGAAACAACAAATCGTCAATGAAATACATAAAGCAGCACGAAAAAATTTTCCTCGACGATCTGTAATTTTAAAAGGTATTGATGATTTGTGGCAAGCAGATTTAGTTGATATGCAAAACCTAAAAACCTTTAATAAAGGATATAACTATATTTTAATAGTTATTGACTGCTTCTCAAAGTACGTTTGGGTGGAACCACTAAAAACTAAATCCAAACATGATGTCTCTCATGCATTTGAAAAATTACTTTCTACTAATCATAGGATACCAACTCATCTGCAAACTGATAGGGGTACTGAGTTCTATAATTCTACATTTCAAAAGCTTTTACAGAACTATAATATTAATCACTACTCAACATTTTCAACCAAAAAGGCTTCAATTGTTGAACGAGTTATTAAAACGCTTAAAAATAAATTGTACAAATACTTTAGCTTGAACGGACACTATAAGTGGATAGATGGTGGCTTGAACGATGTTATGAAGACATATAACAACACAAAACATCGTATTATTAAATTTGCACCTGTTAATGTCAATAAGTTTAATGAAACGGACATTAAAAATAATATTGCAAATTCCATGATAAAGGTAACCCAAAAATGTCGTCCTAAGTTTATAATTGGTGACAAAGTTCGAATTAGTAAGTACAAACATATATTTGAGAAAGGATACACTCCTAACTGGTCAACAGAATTATTTACTATAAAAAAGATAAATAACACTGTACCAATAACATATCGCATCGAAGATAATCAAAAACAAGTCATATTAGGAACTTTTTACGAACAAGAGCTTCAAAAGTCGTCCTGCCCTGGTGTCTATTTGATAGAAAAGGTATTAAAAAAGAAAGGAAACAAACTGTTTGTAAAATGGTTGGGTTTAAATAACAAAGAGAACAGTTGGATTGATAAGACTGCAATAGTGGAATAAGTTAATTATATAAGTGATATATAATTTTAAAGTTTATTCATTATTCTTTAGACGATGCAAGGTGGTGGACTAATAAACAGTATCATTAATCATTTACCATTCGAACTTCACATACCCGGTTATAACTATTGTGGACCAGGAACAAAGCTTTCAAAACGATTACTACGTGGTGATAAAGGTGTAAACAAGTTAGACGAAGCTTGTATGCATCACGATATCGCATACGCAAACTACATAGACTTGCCTAACCGTCAAAAAGCCGACTTACGTCTTATAGATATGACTAAACAAAGACTTAAAGCAAAAGATGCTCGAACAGGGGAAAAGATTAGTTCGTGGATAGTAAACAAAATTATGAAAGCTAAATTGAAGTCTGGTGCTGGTGTTAAGACCTTTAATAACTTTGTTAGGAAAATAAAAAGAAAAATCAAAAAACTCTCGCCTAAAGATAATAAGTCACTAATAAATATAGCTTATATGGTTGCTAGAAAATTAGTTCCATGCATTCCAAAAGTTCGCGTACCTCGAATGATACCTATACCAAAAACTGGAGGCATTCTACCTTTAATCCCAATTTTTGCTGGTTTGTCTGCTTTAGGAGCATTAGCTGGTGGTGCAGCTGGTATTGCTAAAACAGTGAATGATTATAAAGACGGTCAGAAAAAATTACAAGAAACTGAACGTCATAATAAAACTATGGAGGCTATAGCAATAGGTAAAGGTTTATACATTAAACCACATAAGCAAGGTCAGGGATTGTTTATAAAACCATCAAAAAACTAATTGATCAGCTACCTAATCGCGCTTTAACTAATATCGATATTCAGAAGTATGCCTATTGTATTCCTTACTTTCGGGGAGTTTACATGAAGGATCAGTTACCAAAAACACCTAAACGAATTGAATGTGGTATAGTTAACCTAGATAATTCAAAAAATGATGGAACGCATTGGGTAGCTTATGTTAAAATAAATAATTATTGTGAATATTTTGATAGCTTTGGCGATTTAAAACCGCCAAGAGAATTAATCCTATATTTTAAGAACTGTGATGTTTATTATAACTTTAGTAGATATCAACAATTTAACACAATAATTTGTGGACATTTGTGTTTAAGATATTTGCAATGTTTTTGGAATAAATACTATAAATTTTATATCATTCTTTCATTTCCATCATTTGCAAGATGTCACTCACCTTATCGATAACTGGAAACTCATCGGTATTATCTACCTATTATCCAAGCACGCTGCCATTAGTTGGGGAGTATGAATGTGCATTATTACATTTCTCTACATATAATTCTATTCCAAATTTTGATAATACAAATAATAAATTATATTATGGTTCTAAAAATGTTATCGAGATACCTGAAGGAACTTATGAATTACAAGATATTAGCGACTATTTAAAAACTGAGATAAAAGATGCATCCATAAAACTCAATTGTAATAACAACACCTTAAAAACTATGTTATTTTGTACATCAACTATAGATTTTACTAAAGAAGGTACATTTGGAAGTTTATTGGGATTTAAAAAACAGATCTTAGAAGCAAATAAATATCATGTATCAGAGTTTCCAGTTAACATTTTGCCTACGACTGTCATAAGGATTGAATGTGACATAGTTAGCGGTTCCTATATAAACGGCCAATCCAGTCACATCTTACACGAATTTGCACTTAATGTTCCACCTGGATACAGGATTATAGAAATTCCAAAAAACGCAATCTACTTTCCAATAAACCAAACCAATATAAGCTGCATACAGATAAGGCTGTTAGATATAAATAATAACTTAATAAATTTGCGAGGTGAAGAAGTGCAGTTGTATCTACATATCAGAAGAAAACATGATAGATTATAATAAATATGTGGTTCATTCAACTAAACATAACAGTCCTACTCAAACTATCAAACCAATAAGAGCTCGATCCAAAAAGGTCATAAAATTGAACAACAATAATAAAGCTTTTCTTAAAGCGATTGGTTTGTTAAAATGAATATACTAGATGTTTTATCCGCTCCTGCATACAACAACTCTGTGGAAGGAATTGAATTTCACTCTTACAAGCCTTACGTAACAAGTTTCAATAGAAGCGATGAAATCAGGATACCTATTAATCAACAAGACTTGTATATATTACCATCAGCA
Organism: Nudaria mundana; assembly: GCA_963556515.1. Classification (NCBI taxonomy): domain Eukaryota; kingdom Metazoa; phylum Arthropoda; class Insecta; order Lepidoptera; family Erebidae; genus Nudaria; species Nudaria mundana. The sequence goes on along the minus strand of CAUVZR010000055.1, from coordinate 10,037 downwards.
AGCACTTTGTTTTTGGAAGGAACTATTATTGTAAACAAGGCTGAAAATTCTAAAGAGAGAGTCAGTAGCGTTCATTTCACAAACAATAGTTTACTTTACTTGTTTCAAGATATAAGGTATGAGATAAATGGAGTGGAAATAGATAAAATAAAAAACGCTGGTATAACTACCACAATGAAATCATTAATATCAATGAACGAAAACGAGGCTAAAGTATCTAATGCTTGGGGTTGGAATATCGATGGTATAAATAGTACAAATGGGGGTAGCTTTTCTGCTTCCATACCCCTCTGTAACATTCTTGGTTTTGCAGAAGATTTCAAGAAAGTAGTGATAAACAGCAAACATGAATTAATATTGTTACGAAGTAATACTAATCTGAACGCCCTAAAACTTAGCGCTGGTGAGACGGTAGAAGATATTATTATAAATAAAATAATATGGCGAGTACCACATGTCAAAGTATCCGATAGAGAAAAAATAAATATGTTAAAACTGTTAGAAAAAGACCGATCACTCCAGATGATATTCAGGAATTGGGATTTATATGAATATCCGGCTTTACCAAAAACTACTAAACATACTTGGTCCATAAAAACATCATCGCAAATAGAGAAACCAAGATTTGTTATTATTGGTCTGCAAACAAATAGAAAAAATAATCCTAAATTGGATATGTCTCAGTTTGATCACTGTGACGTTCGTGATGTTAGAGTATACCTAAATTCAACCTACTTCCCTTATGAAAATTTAAATTCAAGTTTCTCGAATAACAGAATTGCGTTAATATATGAACAATACACCAGATTTCAACACTCATATTACGGAGGTCGTCGTGGTGAACCGTTATTAAGTGAGAAACAATTTAAAAATATTGCTCCGTTATTTGTCGTAGATTGTTCTAGACAACCAGATAATCTTAAGTCGGGTCCTGTTGTGGATGTCAGAGTGGAAATTGAAAGTGACATTGATATACCAGATCAAACTTCGGCATATTGTCTTATATTGAACGACTGTATAATTGAGTATAAACCATTAAGCAGCACTGTGAGAAAATTATCATGAACCCGAATACGATTATAGTGGATGTCCAGGGCTTTAAAGACACTTGTAATAACTTTATAGTCAAGGAATTAGCTCTGGCCACTCGTGTTTATACCCAAACGTTCTTAATAAAGCCTCCATACTTATTTAAATACTTAACTACGGATGAAAAAAAACAAGTTACGTGGTTGGAGAGAAACAGAGGGATTTACTGGAATGAAGGTTATATCGACTATAGAGAATTTCGACGTATAATTGTTCCTTATCTAGAAAATAAAGAAATTATTGTGAAGGGCTTAGAAAAAGTTAAGTGGATTCAAGATCTTTGTATGAATTGTATTTGTATAGATCTTGGTGAAGACAAGTGTCCAAATTTATCACTGTTGCATAACAAATATTCAAATATTGAAACCAGTTTTAATTGTATTAATCATATTAAACAATGTGCACTTAAAAATGTTTTATGTATAAAGAACTATTTAATAGAGCAAGAAAGGTAATATGTCTTCCTATACGCAGTTTTAATAAATAAAACAATTTTTTAAAGTAAATGGTTTTTTATTTTTTAACACACATTTTTAATATTTATAATTTTTTAACATATATTTTCATAGTAAATAAATTTTTTATAAAATCTAAATATGTCATCACTAGTTTACACATTTTTTACACAGTTTACACAGTTTACATTAATAAATTATTACCTGATTAAAAAATATGATATGAGTAGCCACACAATTATTACCTATGGTTTTTATTTTTTAACACACAACTTAATATTGAAATTTTTTTAACACATATTTTCACAGTAAATAAAATTTTAATAAAATCTAAATATGTCATCACTTTATCTACTAGTTACATTAATGAATTATTACCTAATTAAAAAATGTGATATGAGTAGCCACACAATTTTTTGGAAATATTGTGAATTAATTTTTCAGCTTGATCCGATATCTCATCTACCGTATCTTGTACAATATACTGTGCAGTGATTATGTCCTTACCTTCATCTTCGTCGTCCATTGACTCACTGAGTTCCTTGATCGTAATTTTTATTAAACGTCGTCCTTTTCTTCTTTCACTGTTAATAATATAGGAATTCAATGCACTGCGTTTGTTTGTAATTGGTCTTCTTCGATTAGTTTTCTTTTTGTTTATTTTTACTTCTTCATTGGGTGTTATTATCCAAGGTCTATTCATTGCGTTGTCCAAGTCGAACTGATCTTGCAGGTCTGGAAGATATTCAGGAGAGCTCTCTTCTATTCCGTTTGAAAATTTGTTTAAGTTGGTATTCTGAAAATTATTTAAAACATTAGTAATAAATCATACTAAGTATTTTGTAAATAGATTGAAATTTTCAATAGATTGAAAGTTATAAAATACCTACCATGTTAGATATGCTCGTATTGACTGTTTAATAAAGAATGAACTAGGTAATAATATTTTTTCTAACGCAGTTGATATATCAAATTATGCTGACATAAAGCATTTATTGGTATGATGATCAAGTTAGAACTTGAAATTCAACCATTCAATAATTCGTATGTGCAAAATGTTATTGTTATGCACCTACTTAATAGTTGTGAAATTCTTATGAATTTCAAACGTGTTGTAACGTGAATGATGACGTATTTCGTTATCAATATCAGATAAGGAATATAATAAAAACACAATAATTATGTAATTGCTTATTTTAATTTATTCGACATACTAATATAGAATCGGGTGACCAGTTAAATACCTATAGGCACCTTATCAGTTAGTATCATACGAAATAAACTACAATAGGTATTCCTAATATTTCATATTTTGTATTGTCTAAACTCTCCAGCTATTCTAAAGAATACCTACATTATTCCTTACTGATGATATTATATTCTACAACTTCTTTGGGAGCTACTCTAATTGAGTCACCAGAGCCTATTCAAATTTGATAAAATATTCTACATTATGTATAACTACGTGCTACTTTAATTTTACACTTTTTGGAATGACCAAAATATATAGGTATCTACTTACAAATTGATTATGTGGTTCACCGCGCTGTCCATGAGGGTTCCTTGTCAATTTCATCCGTGATGATAAAATATCTGAAAATAAAATTAAATGTTTAAGTCTAATTATTGAAAATCGGCAAATGTAGTCCGAATATGTCAAACCTACACAACTTCTTCGGAAGCCACTCTAATTGAGACACCAGAGCCTATTCAAATTTGATAAAATATTCTACTTTATGTGCAATTAAGTGCTAGCAAGAGATTAAATATTTCAGCGTTCATTATTTTATTTACAACTTTTGAATTTTGTACAGAACTTAAATGTTATACGAAAATTAAGGATAATCGTATAAAATTTAATTTAAAGGACTTCCATAGAAAACTACGTCGCCTAATAAATTAGATATTTAGTAGGTAAACTAACAAAGAATTATAAATCAAATAATTAACATTATAAGTAATTACTTACATGACATTGCTTTTATTTTGGATCTTCCTTTTAATCCTCTGAAGGACGTAGTGCACTGCGTGTTTGGTAGCTCGATGCAAATGGTAGATATTGTGGGAACAGAATATGAGACATTCCTCGCGTATAGGAACGATGTGTCGATGTGGCGATAACACACATAGGTAAACAAGTAGAACATACATGAACAAACTGCTGACTTAACATTGGTCGTAGCTTTGTATAAAGGTACGTTGTTAGCCGACTTGGATAAAAAGAGGTGTATTACCATATAGTTTAAGCACATACCAAAACTATTTGCTAATATTTAAAAGTTATATTTTAAATGATTATTTGTAATGTTTGTTAACATATTTGTGGGATAAGTCTGTAGTAATATTTTTGTAAAATTATTTTTATCGAAACGATTCCAAAGGATTTTTAATAGAATACCGTTAACCATACTTTGTATCAAATTTGAGAACCATAAACCAACATACCTACAGATAAATAAAGTAACCACCTTTTTAGAAGTCGGTTAATACGATGTCGTTTTAATATTGTATCGCTGAGTAAGTAAACTAACAGATACCTTGCTTCCACACACTAACACACACACACACACACCCATGAAAACCGTGCATAGCAATTTGAAACTTCTATAATTGTGACGCAAACTAGGTAACTTCCAGGGTACGTCTACCTTTTAAAAATAATTAAATACCTACCGTGTACTAACGGTCAGCTTATATTGGTGATTTAGGTATAGACGACGGTCCTTACCTAAATCACCAATAAATTGCATAATTTTACTTCTGCACAATGGTATGAGTATATTTCATTAATACTTTTCATGTACCTATACATAATTATATAGTTACCATATCATATACTTATCGACGACGATCAACGAACATACCTACATAAATTATAATTACATTTTATATGTATCATACAGAAATCATAACATTCGTCGGAATTAATCGGAATTAGCTTTGGCGGTGTTGGTAAAGACATGGTTTTGTATTTCAATTGTAATAACAAAAGTGCAATTAGACGAAATGAGTTTTCAATCATTTTGATTTAAATAGTCGTAAGTAACATAAATTAATTAATACACCTATATAAATAATAAGTTAAGTTTTAATTTTGTTGGGAGGTGATAATTGCTGAATTGATACTTTTTATGTATAAAACCCATCAATTTTTCAAATAAATTACATTCGCTCCAGTATCTTCCAGTGATCTTCTCCAACAAGAAAATGTGAGTAAGTGCTATTAAATTAATTATTATTTGGTTAATTATTATCCAGCTGAGTTGCTTGGTTAATTCCTGCCGGCTGATAATTATTAATTATTATTTAGTTAATTATTATCCAGCTGAGTTGCTTGGTTAATTCCTGCCGGCTGATAATTATTAACGCATATTATTATAAAATGTGATTACTGATTATGTTATCCCACTGAGTAGTGAGTTGCTTGGTTAATTCCCGCCGGCTGCATTATCTATAATCAGCCGTGATGCTAGCAATATATCTATTCGGAAAATCTTGGGAATATATTTGTTTATAATTTGATTGTATTTTAACAGGTATGATTCGGAGTTTGAAACTTCTTCTGTAGTAGAGTCTGAGTGTGTAGCACCAAAGAAACGCAAACAGGTGATAGAGAAAAAGCAAAAACAACCCAAGCCCAGCTGCACCCAAAGTGTACAACGAAAAAACACTTCACCCGAGTTTAACACCACAAAGAGGTAGGTTTCATTATGTTCAACTAAGTTTAACATCGTCACATTTTAATTAAGTTTAACATCGTCACATTTTAATTAAAATTGAATAAGGTGTAGTTTACACCTTTACCTTAATTTTACACAAATGAGTGACACACTTAATTTATATACATAGATAGATCTTTTGACAATACTTGTACGTTTCAATACCTACACGTTTAAATACTATAACTTTTTGTGTTTTGATCCCAAGTTCTTAGTCACTTTGAATAAGTACTTTTATAATTAACACTTTTTTCTATTTACAGAACGAAGAAAACAAATATTTTGAATATTTTGCGGGCTGAAGAAGGCAGTTGCAGAGAACCACGGCGCGACTTAGCTTCCAGTTTCTCAAGTCGTGTTTCATCTGGGACGTCTCGTCGCTCCAAGAAAACGGAAGGAGGGTATGTGGTTGATTTTAAACTCTATAAAACCAACGATTACATATCACACGCCCCTGATGTGCGCTACAGGACAGCGTTGGTGACTGTAAAATTACAGTGCGATGAGTCCTCACTATCTTGGGAGTCACTTCAAGACTTTCTAGGACATGCATATAAAGAATTTCAAGACACTGAACCAGTGCATTATGCGGATAAGATTTTTATAAAGTAGATTTAATTTTTATAGATATACCTTATGTATATTATTATAATATACACACATCAAAAATAGTTTGAGATCACTTACAAAGCTGATATATTTTCAAATTTAACCCAATCAACAGAAAATGTTTACCTACGTTTAATCTTTATTGTTTCACGTTCTAATTCTAATTTTTAATATTTTTAGAATCTTATCAGAAAAAATCTTCTATATCACAAATATAAGTATCAAATTTTCAAAGTGATCGCAAACTTTTTTAAGTGTGTAGATCTATAATACATAAATTTCTTTAATTTTTTATGTTTTAAACTTAGTGTTGTAGGAGCAAATATTTTATTTAATAATAATGCCTTTTTGTACTGCGTGTAACACATCAGTACCCAGTAAATCATGGGTAGGACATTTGCGAAGTAGTTCACATAGGAAAAGTAGTCAAACAATAAAACATAGTGATGGTGTAGAAATCATAAACTCAGCGTTTCGCAGTCGTATATTAACCTATAAAATATTAGCTCGTGATGAACATCAAGGAGCGTCAATTGAATCCTTTTTTTCAAGCATTTTTGACCGATTAAAATCTCTTTTAAATGAATTCCTTACTAAGCATACTTGTGTTAAGGTAAACTTTGAGTTTTTTGGTACATTTTTAAAATTCAAAGATAATTCACAAGAAGTGAAATCTTTTGGAACCAAAAATAAAATATTATATTCTAACTTCGATTTCGAAAAATTGTATATTGAAACAGTTAATTATTTAAAAACATCTATTGAAGAGTTTGAAGGTCGTGATAGTGGATGGACATTTATAAACAATTTGTATGTTGAGATGAATCTCAATAAATACCAACCACTTGGTGGTTCTAGTTATATCAGTTTACCCAAATTAATTCAGGCTAAAAAAGCATGTTTGAATATTTTGAATAATGATCACTATTGTTTTTTATGGTGTGTAACAGCGGCTTTATATCCAGTTAAGAAACACCCTGAAAGAACGTCTTCTTATCCTAATTTTCGAGAAATATTTAACTTAAGAGGAATGTCTTTTCCTGTAACCTTTAATGATATTAGAACATTTGAAAAAAACAATCCACATATAAAGTTTATAATTTATGGTTTACAAAATCACAAAAACTTTGTAGGTCCTTTGTATAAATCTGAATTCAACCTTAAATACAGCGGAAAAATGATACACCTTCTGTTTTTAGAAAATAATAATTCTTCTCATTATTGCTTGATCAAAGACTGTTCCAGACTTTTTAGAAGTCAAGTCACATCTCATCACAGCAGATTACATCTTTGCGATTTATGTTTGATATTTTTCAATACCGCTGACGAACTTAACAACCATTTATGTGGAGGTGTAGTAACTGTCCTTCCAAACAGAGGTTCAGTAATTAAGTTTAAAAACTATGAACGGAAACAAACTATGCCTTTTTGTATTTATGCAGATTTTGAATCGATGCTACAAACAAGTACTGAGCCTAATTGTTCTAGTAAAAATATGAATATGTTTCACCAACACGTACCGGTTGCTTTTGGTTATTATATTGTATGCTCTGATGAACCTAGCTATAATCGTTACGTGTCATATCGAGGTCCAGACTGTGATAAGCGGTTTGTTGACTATATAATTAAAGACGTGCAAAAAATTTATGATATAATTAAGTCACCAGCTGTAATGATATTTTCCACGGAGGACAGGTATGATTTTGAAAATGCAACACGTTGTCATATATGTCAAAACTTTCTTTTTTGGGACAAAGTCCGTGATCATTGTCATCTTACCGGTCGCTATCGTGGAGCTGCGCATTCGTTTTGTAATTTGCAATATAAATGCCCTGCATTTGTCCCCATTTTTTTTCATAACTTAGCTGGTTATGATTGTCATTTATTTATTAAAGCATTGGGTGACGTCCCTGGTGAAATAAAGATAATACCTAAAAATAAAGAAAACTATATCTCATTTACGAAATTTGTATCAGTTTCATATAATAAGTTTTTTCAAATGCGTTTTCTTGATTCGTTTAAATTTTTGGGGACAAGCTTAAACAAATTATGTAAAACTTTAAAACCAGAAATGTTTAAAAATTTACAAAATCACTTCCCTGTCCGAGATGAATTCCAATTACTTACTCGCAAAGGCATTTATCCATATGAATACATGGATTCGTGGAAACGGTATGATGAAAAATGTTTGCCTCCAAAGAAATACTTTTATAGTTCCCTCAATGATGAAAATGTTTCTGAAGATGATTACCGACATGCACATTTAGTTTGGTCAACATTTAGAATTACTAGTTTAGGTGGTTATACGGATCTATACCTACAAACTGATGTGCTTTTATTAGCAGATATTTTTGAAAATTTTAGACAGACTTGTAAACGACATTATCACTTAGATCCAGCTTTTTATTTAACTGCACCCAGTTTATCTTTTGACGCTATGTTATTAAAAACATGTGTTCAATTGGAACTAATTAATGACTTGTCTATGATACGCATGTTACAAAGTGGTATAAGAGGAGGAGTGTGCCTCTGCTCTCACAGGCATGCGAAAGCAAATAACATATACTTACCGGATTACAAATCTTCGGAACCTGATTCCTATGTCTCTTATATAGATTGTAATAATTTGTATGGGTATAGTATGTGTCAATACTTACCATTATCCAACTTCAAATTTCTCACTCAACAAGAAATTAACAATTTAGATATAACGAAAATTGCAATTGATGCAGATTGTGGTTTTATTTTGGAAGTGGATATAGTATACCCTAAGCGTTTGCATAACTTACACAACGATTTACCATTTTGTTCTGAAAAATTTATACCCCCCGGGGGAAAGAGTTCTAAGCTAATCCCTAATTTATATGATAAATTTAAATATGTTATTCATTACGTGCATTTACAAACTTGTATGAAACATGGGTTAATATTGAAGAAGATTCATAGAATAATCAGTTTTCGACAAAGCCCATATTTAAAACAATATATTGATTTAAATACCAAACTGAGACAAAAAAGTTCTTCAACTTTCGAACAAGATTTTTTTAAGCTCTTGAATAATAGTGTATTTGGAAAAACTTTAGAAAATACTGAAAACAGGGTTAATGTCCATTTAGTTTCTCAGTGGCGAGATATCAAAAACATAACTAAAAGAAGAAAATGCGCACAAAACCTTATTGCTCGTCCAAATTTCCATAGTGCAACGGTTTTCACTAAAAATCTAGTAGCGGTGCAGTTAAATCCTGAACAAATAACTTTGAACAAACCAATATATATTGGCTTTGCTGTTCTAGAATTATCAAAAAGTCATATGTATGATTTTCACTATTCAGTAATGCAACCTTTTTACAAGGATAGGATACGGATGTGTTACACGGATACAGATAGTTTTGTGTATCAAATACAAACCCATGATTTCTATGAAGACATAAAAAATAACTTTTTATCTTACTTTGACACCAGCAATTTTTGTAAAAATAATGTGTATACTTTACCCATACAGAACAAAAAAATACCAGGCTTGTTTAAAGATGAAATGGCTGGTAAAATAATAAGCGAATTTGTTGGATTGAGATCGAAGTTATATTGTATCAACACCATTCACAGCACAATTAAAAAAGCCAAGGGTATTAAAAAGAATGTTGTACGTGACCTTAACGTTACTGATTATGAAAAAACACTTTATGATGGTGACATTGTTCATAAAACAAATGTTTTATTTAAGTCAATAAAACATGAGCTATTTACATGTGCTGTAACAAAAATTGCGTTGTCTGGTGATGATGATAAAAGAGTAATTGCAAAAGATAAGATTTCAACTCGAGCATGGGGTCATACCAATATTTTTAATTTTTAAATTAGTAAATAAAAATGTTTATTTACTGTTTCTTTTAAGTACATGACTACAATGTTTGGAGAGATCTCCTATTGCACAAATATATGCTTGCATCAGGAAAATCCGCTCTTCTTACAGACCTTTTATAAGCTACGTACCTTTTATAAGTTAGCATAAAATAAGCAAATAATATTCACATGTTATGTGCACTAAACACGAAGTTTTGTGATGTATATATCATTTGAGATCCTACATGTAGTGTGAAAGTGACGTAACTAGCCCTGTGACATGATGTCTTGTGATCAGACCCGTTATACCGGACTAAGGTCT